>OX438799.1:8915884-9122251 GCA_949316475.1 Hypomecis punctinalis | reverse complement strand
CTATTGACATTAAAGTGAATCTGTCAAAAGATGGACAGATAAAAAAATGTTATGGTCCGTGTACACCACAGGCATCTGTTGGTGTTAAGGCTCCTTTACACACAGGCGGTACGAGCGGTATAGCGAACGGGCGGGCAACTGTATTGTACTGGTTGTCTAAGAAGGGCTCACACAGGTCCGGTCGCGGCTCGCGTTTGTAAACAATTGCCCGCGCGACGCGCCTCTACCGCGGACAGACCGCGCGGGGCCATAGCAGGCCTGACGGGTACGCCGTTAGTTGTTCACTCTTTCGGCTGAAGTTTGACGTAACCGAAGTAATTTCATTTTCTCATAGTAGGTAGTGAGGAGACGAGAAAAATTGAGATGCGGCATAGTAAAAACTAGTAGGTTTACAGACAGTAGACTACAGAAACACCCACGAAGGACTATAAAGGTGCATTTATTATCAGATATTGTAAGTAACAATACACATTTGAATATGCTTTGAGTAGGTAACTATGGATGAACAAATTATTATTGTCTGATGTACTTACGCCTTCAGAAATAAAACTTCAAGGAATGTCTTGTTTCTATTTATTTAGTTAATAAGAGTAGTTAGTAGGTAGTAAGTATAGAATTATTTTCTTTCTATTCTATGTAAGAGCCATTTTAACATCATCAGCAAATTCTAGAAATAGGTTTAAATACACGAATACCCATGATTAGTAGGAATGAGTATTCGTCGTGAGTCGGAAACATCCGGCTCGCTAGATCACTCTCAGACGTACGAATGCTCAAGGTTAGCCCAAGGTGACGTCCGCGACTAATGTCCGATAGTGTGCACGGCTCAGTGAACATTAATCATCCAGATACCTATCAGTCGCGGCTGTCAGTCGCGTCCATAAGCCGCGTCCGATAGTATGTTTCCAGCTTTACTCACGGTTTTTTACCACAAACAAGAAAATGCTCGCTGCTAGAGACTGAAGACTACATACAGGGCTATCCAGCTGGTGCAAAAGGGAGGTGATTCAGACCATCACTATGAACTTTTATTATGGTGTCAATTCAGAATGCAAAAAAAATCAGCTGTTTCATTACTACTTCCGAGTTACTAATTCCGAGCGGCAAGTATATAAGGAATATCTGATGATTTTTCCTTTTATTCTGAGTGGTCCTCATGGTAACAATTGTCAATAATGATGATGTTACAAAAGCGGCTAAGTATTGGACAAGGAGATGATCCTGATCCTGTATAGCTACTAGACTACAGAAAAGTTAGGCTTGTTTCTACTTATGATTATAAGAAATATAAATAATTGTTTAAATAGAAATAAAAAGGAAAGAGAAAGAAAAGTAGAAAAACGAGTGATGGAATTTCATTTTAACACTGTCACACTGTCCCATCCCTATTAGTACGACCAGCATGGCCCATGGCGCCACTTAGTGTAAAGCGGCAGAACGTTGAAACTGTTGAAAGATAGAGCGACATCTAGTGCTCAGTAGCATAACTATGACCGCGCCCGTACCGCCGTACCGGCTGTACCGCGTGGCGACCGCGTGGCGACCGCCTGGTGGTGACCGCCCCGTGACCGCGTGGCGACCGCCTGGTGGTGACCGCCCCGTGACCGCGTGGTGACCGCCCTGCGACCGCGTGGTGACCGGACGGGCGGGCAGACTTGCGATCCAGAGTTGCCATCAAACACTGTAAACTACTATTTTTTTCAAAGTAGGCAAAGTAGGTTGCCGTCAAACAACAATTCATTGCCGTGTTTTGTATAATAATATGCAATTGTCGTGTTTAGAGGCAAAAGAGACGTCCGCAAGTGGTATATTATTCAGAGACAAATCTGACCGAGCTGATGTTTATACATCATATTTTGAAAGCTTGTTTTATGGGCTTCTCAAAAATATTTATTTTATTTCTTTTTATCCCTCCATTTCGCTCTGTGGCGGGAGTTCTGGATAACACTGACGAAAGGTTTCCTTTCTTTACAAAAGGTAAAGTATTTACGCTTTCTTTGTTAAACGAGTGTTATGATTTCTTTCATCGTGGCCAGATTTAGCAGAACTGAACTCTGAGATTGCAGCAGAATAGGGTTCCTAACTGAAAACTAATCAGATTATATCTAATAGCAGTTTTTGATATATTTTGACTATTTGACAAAATAAAAGATCCAATAAGGAAGTTTCCCGTTTTCTAGTTTTATTTTTATTAAATTACACCAAGTCTGCAATAAATTATGGTGTTTTTATTTTTCAATTATTTTTAAAAATGACGGAGTTGCGAATTTTTAAACCTGACCGCACAAAATCAAAAAACCTCGCGACGGAATTACGCGTGTGACGTCATCCGGCTCTAGAGCCGCGCCGTGGGTTAGGCGGGAGTAAGGAAAAAAGGAAATAAAGTGGTATATTATGGCCAAATTCACTAATTTGGCGGATTCGCAGGGCGCGATTTAGCTTAATTGGACAAAGCATCTGGGCCGGTGTCCCAGAGGATGCAGGTTCAAATCCTGCGAACGCGTCAATTTTTGAAATGTTTATCACAAAAAGAAAGTTTCTATACACCTAGTGTGTGAAGCACGATAAAAATAATTTCATTGGAAATAAAGTGCTTCATTCTATACCGGGTATTTTTCTAAGCCACGAATACGTTCTAGGATATCATTGTACTTATCTTTATGTTATGATCAACATTTACTATGGGCGTAACCCCCCCAATATAACGAATAAAAAGTCAGCATTCCCATAATTTTGTCGTGAATAAATGAACTTTATATCTAAATGGAACAAGACTTGGTGTACATGTGTCTAGTGTACTGCGGTTTTTACATCTGTAACTATTAAATAGTAGCTCTCCAAACAGTAGACCTCGCAAGTATACATTTTCTTGTAATAAGTTCTCAAAAATGCACAACTTTCACAGGTAAATATATTCTTAATCATAAAAATGGTAAGGTTCTAAGATTTTATGGTATATTATGGCCAAATTTTACTATGGGACTAAGTAAGTAAGTTTGTATAGGCCGGGTGGCTAGCCCTGGTGTCAGAGTTTGGGACTGATCCCCTATACAGGGTTAGCTAGAACTGGCGAAGCGATATATATTTTGTTGTAGTAAAATACTTTAGATAAATATTTTCAAGGCTTTTATTTTCTAGTTCCAATAAGTTTTCAAGTGCGTGTCGAGACATGGCATTGCGTATGATAGGCCTCCGTGACGATGATTATGATAATGATAAAATACAATTTTTAAGATGGTTTATTTTTATTACTAGGAAAACGTAATTTAGTATGAATTCTTGGTTGCCTGGAAGAAATTGTTTAAAGCGATAAGGCCACCAGTTAAAAACCTACAAATTGTATTGTTTTGTCTCTGTAATTTTTTTATGTAATGTGGTTGTCTAATAAAGTGTTATTATTCGTTTGTTATTGTTATTGTTTGTTTATATGAAATAAACTTGTGAGGTCGATGACCTCTAACGTTTCAATATTTCAATTTTCCTTTATCGCTCAAAACTTCCACAGTGCTCAAAATAATTTTCAGGGAAAGTTTTAATCTAGTCTATAAACGGCGCCCGTCCGTTACACGGACAAAACGAACGACGTTTTAAGGGTTCCTCATTTTACTACGAAACCCTAAAAATGACTGAACAAAGTGACAGCTGTCATATTCTAGAATCCATACTAGGATGACATGTCAGGTCTCAAAGTGACAGCTGTCAAACTTAAATGCGGTTTGTTTCCGTAACTAACGATTTTAGACCATTGCTGTCTTCACAAAAGTGATAGAACTCAACAAGATCTATATTTTGGATGAAAGCTCTTTAAAGTAATTTATCTCCGTAACTGTCGTTTCTAGAGCGTTACTTTAGGCACAAAATTGATAGAGCTCAACGAGATCTACATTTCGGATGACATCGGTCATGCCACTCTAGTATTAATTCTATAATAATATGCCATACAATGGCAGCTGTCACTTTAAAAGAACAAGTGTCAAGTACTTTATAAGAACAAATATTAGGCTGAGAAGTTTCGGATAACCCTGTACAGGGGATTAGTCCCATAGTAAAAGTTGGTCATAATATACAATGATATTTTAGGACAGAATATTGTAATTATGATTATATTTGCCCGTGCAAGTTGTGCATTTTTGAAAACTGATTACCAGAAAATGTTCACCAAAATGTATACTTGTGAGGTCTACTATTTGGAAAACTACTAGTCAATATATACAGATGTATAAACCGCAGAACAGTAGGTACACACGCCAAGTCTTGTTCCATTTAAAAATAAAGTTCATTTACTCACGACAAAATTACGGGAATGCTGACTTTTTATTCGTTATATTGGGGGGTTAGTCTCATAGTAAATGTTGATCATAACATAAAAATAAGTACAATGATATCCTAGAACGTATTCGTGGCTTGAAAAAATACCCGGCATAGAATGAAGCACTTTATTTCCTTTTTTCCTTACTCCTGCCTAACCCACGGCGCGGCTCTGGATCCGGATGACGTCACACGCGTAAATCCGTCGCGAGGTTTTTTGATTTCGTGCGGTCATGTTTAGACATCTATAACTCCGTCATTTATTAAGATATTCGAGTAATTTTTTCACTGTAAGTATCTAATATAATTCTAACGTCTTTAAATGTATATAATTATTTTTAGTTTTTATGATGAAGGAAACTTCCTTATTATAAGGGATTCATCGTAAAAATAGCAACGTAAAAAACATCTCTAAAACCAAACCAAATAAAACTAATTTTTAAAGATTGTACGTCAAACAGCGGCTTTTGCCATTCAAAGTCCATAAATAAAGCCCCTCTGGCGAAATTTTCTAATTTAACAGCGACTACAAAATATTGTAAAACGGTAACACTGAAAAACCCCAACTAGCAAACAAGCACAATATACACACAGGGATACCAGACTGGGCGGCCAGGTTTAGAAACTGTGTGACCGTACACTGACTGTAAAAGTTCGTATTCCAGGGAAATATGCATAAGAAAACTGTACAAAAAGTTTTATGGCATATGTTTATAATTAAAGCAAAACGGGACGCTATCTTCGACTTTTAATGTTTTTTAACTATTGATGGTCTTAAATAATATGAAAAGATTACGAAGCGTTGCGCGATGATGCAAGCAAATGGGAACATTCTTAAATATCTAATCTACAATGCGATATAAGAGACTAAATGAGGTCGCCACGATCGTTTTGTTAGCATATTAACCATTGTTTTTTGCATAATGATACAGTTTTCCTGTCCACAATCCACAAAATAACACAAAACGAGAAAAATGCTAGGAAGTTAACAATGATTGACAGCTCCGGTTGTGGTTCCAGCAAAAGTGATAATTTAATTTTAGTTCACGAATAATTCATCTCTTTAGTGTCGCACTGTACATTATGGCAAATCTTGTTTTAGGTGATTAATATGTAATGTACTATTATGCTAAAATAAAATAAGGACGTGTATGACCTATTAGTTAAACCTTGAATATTTAAATCACATACTCATCATATATACCAAAATATATAATGGTACCTAATAATACAGCTATAAATAGATTTTTGATAGTTATAGTTCATGTTTATAGTTTTTGTTATACTTTTAGGTACCTTACCTAGCTGTAATCACAAGAAAAAAAATCCTTTGATTGGATTGGCAGTTCATTATTAGTAGTACATAGTAATGGGTCCCAAATAATTTGATTTGTATAGGTAAGTATAAATTTAATGATTTGGCACCTAACATCAAATCGGTAGACAAGTGTTCTCTTCGCCTTCTAGGTTCGCCGATATTAGATGAGTCTTTTCCGCCTTTCTTTCAAGAAAAAATTCAAAATTTTTTGAGTGCCTCTGATAGGCTACTCAAAATTAACGCCCACATGGCTTTTACCATTATAAGATGTTGTCTGTTTGTTCCAAAATTTATGTACGCTTTACGATGTAGTCCATTGTGGAAACACAATGAGCTCCTTTTGAGCTTAGACGATGTTGTAAAGCAGTCCCTAGTATCGGTTTTGAATATTGACATGAGTGAAAGGGCGTGGCTACAAGCCTCCTTGCCTGTTAGGCTTGGAGGGTTAGGGGTCCGCCAAATTTCAAGTGTTGCTTTACCAGCTTTCTTGTCCTCCATTCATAGTACTCAGAACTTGATTGAAAAAATCCTCGCACCTTCTTTAGGCCATTCTGGCGTAGATGTAGCTCATTTGAATGAGGCAACGAATGCTTGGAGGGTCGCTTGCCCAAATACCGAGCTTCCAAAGACTTTATCGTCGCAGAGACTGTGGGATCGGCCGATCTGCGAACTAGCACGGAAATCTCTTCTAGACACGTGTCCTAGCGTCGCGGATCGCGCTCGTATCCTTGCAGTCTCTGTATGGGAGTCCGGTCTTTGGTTGCAAGCATTGCCCTCTTTCAATACTGGTAACCTTTTAGACCCAACTGCATTTCGTCTAGCTGTCAGCTTACGCTTGGGTGCAAGGTGTTGTGAAGCCCATCGCTGTCAGTGTGTTACTGCAGTTGACCAGCTCGGACACCACGGTCTCTCTTGCTCAAGAAGCGCTGGTCGGATTGGACGCCACGCCAGCCTTAACGATGTCATACGCAGGGCTTTTGTCACCGCCAATATCGCAGCCGTACTCGAACCGAGTGGGTTGGCGCGTGGTGATGGCAAAAGGCCTGACGGCATGACGCTGGTCCCATGGAAGTGTGGACGGCCCTTAGTATGGGACGCAACTTGCGTCGATACTTTGGCACCGTCACATCTTCCTGAGACTCAGAGTAGGGCTGGAGCGGCGGCCAATTCGGCTGAGCAGCACAAGCGGCGCAAATATGCTAACCTCGGCAGTGGTTACATATTTGAGCCATTTGGAGTTGAGACTTTCGGTCCGTGGGGGCCGGGAGCTCATCTCGTTTTCAAAAGTCTTTCTGAGCGTCTGGTGGACGCGACGCGTGACCAAAATGCTGGTGTTTATTTGGCTCAACGTATAAGCATTGCCATTCAGCGTGGCAATGCTGCCAGCATGCTGGGCACGCTGCCAACTGGCAGTGGGCTTGAGCACTTGGATTATCTTTAGACCTTCAAGGGTCTGTGGATGATCCAATTGCTTTCTATGTAGTAGTAATGTAGTATTGTCATTATATTAAAATTAAAAAAAAAAAAAAAGGTAAGTATTATGTATCTGGTTGATAATATTATTTACACTTGTATTTAAGTAAAATTTAAATTAGGTCTATAATAATTTCAAACGAAATTTTAGATAAGTAATATTAGAAATAGAAACCTAAATTGTCGTAAATATAAGAGAAGACGCTGGATCCCGTGGTACAAACTCTGGCTAGTTCGGGAACCAGAGGTTTCATTATTTTTCATGTAGGCATCTTATTTTCATTTAGGTATCTTATTAGTACCTAAAATGTCATAATTTGTTGTAAACATAGAAGAAGACGCTGGTTCCCGTGGTTCAGCCTCTGGCTAGTTCGGGAACCAGAGGCTTCACTATTTTTCATGTGGGTATCTTATTTTATGTCAATTAAAACCTTTTGATTGATGATGATTGATATTTCTTCACCATACACTAGGTGCGATCGGGTAGCCTATTGATAAAACGTCAATAACTATCACATTCAGCGTTAAGCTAAAAACATACTATCGGACGCGGCTGACGGAAACGACTGACAGCCGCGACTTAGCAATGTGCACAGTCTTAAAACATCCGGTGTGCCAGATCGCTCTCGGACGTCCGAACGCTCAAGGTCGTCCAAAGGTGACGTCCGCGACTTATGTCCGATAGTGTGCACGGCTCAGTGTAATTTCATAGTCTAGGTCGCGGCTGTCAGTCGCGTCCGATAGTATGTTTCTAGCTTAACGCTGAATGTGATAGTTATTGACGTTTTATCAATAGGCTACCCGATCGCTTGGAAATGTGTAAGCAAAAATTGCAGTTTAAACTGTTTTCATTCACCTTTCGGATAGCTCAAAAACAGCTAAGAATGCCATCGTGAACTGCCACTTTTGACTTTCAATTCGTTGCTATGCATACTAGTTCAACTTTCCATTGGAATTTCCATTTGGGACTTCGTTATAAAATGCCTTTTTTTACCGTACATACTTACATGGCCGCCTCACAATGTTCAGTGGCAACACTGAACAACACACGTATACCACCCCTACAAGACTGCCTAGTTGGTACGTACTCGGGTATTCCCCGACAAGCGACGTGGTGGGCGCAAGGAAGTGGGACGTATTGAGGATGGACCTTTTTCGTTTGCGAGCGAGGATGGGAATGTGTTCACAGATATGTACCTACTTTAATATAATTATTGTATTACAACATTTTGGTAACTAAATGATATAATGGTCAATGTAGGTACTTATTACTTACTTATTATTAGGATCGTGGAAATCTGAATGCATTGATATATGGCATGAGTTAGAAAGATAGGTACATGAAAAATATCGCGATTCCGTGGCTGTTGTCGAGTTTTTCTTCCGATAGTGTTAATTTTGGGAGTTTTGGCGCGAACGCAGAAAACGGCCACCTTATTGTATTATTTTGTCAAACTTGTGTTTTTATCAGTGATAATTAGTGAAAAATTGTGTGACATTTCAAAATTGGCATCTATTTTGGAATTTAAGATGGCGGACGTTACTTTTATGAAAAAGCCGTCATGGGTGTTGTTTTTAATTTTTTTGAGTTGTAGATTTCAAAAATAGCATCTATTTTAGAATTAAAGAAGGCAGACGTGAGTTTTTGCAAAAAGTCGTCATAGGTGTAGTTTGCTAGATTTTTGGTGGTGTAGATTTCAAAAATGGCATCGGACGTCACTTTTTTGAATAAGTATAATACATAGCAATTATCATTAGGTATTAAATAAAAATTCCAGAAATGAAAAAAATTCTAAATCAGCTTAGTAGATTGACTACAACTACAGTTCAAAAATGTCATACCTAAGTACAACGACTAATTTGTATGGCGACCATGTTTTTTTGTATGGGAGCTATGATTTTTTAAAAGTTTTCAAAAAGTGCCAAAGTGGTACTTAATATGTTGTCAAGAAAGTATTCTCTAAACCCCACCGTTTTTGAGATCCGTTGGGGGTCAATACGAGGAATTGACCTTCCGAAATTTTACCATTCTTTTTCTTAAATTAAAATGCAATTTATATACCAATCTGCAATCAGTTTTTCGTTACTGCTAATAGTTTTCTCAAAACAACTATCTAAAAATGAAAAAGATGCAATGTATGGCGGCCATCTTTAAAAAAAATATATCAAAAACTGATTTCAGATTCGTAATAGGCGACCTCAGAAACTCCCGGATGCAAAATTTCAAGCCCCTAGGACCATTTTGAAAAATGGCGGCCATCTTGGATCCGCCATTTTGAATTTCCGCCATCCCTAGCAGTTGTCCCTATCGATTGGCTACAACTTTTGTTCAAACAGTTCATACCTAAGTATAACCGTTTCGAAGTTATAAGCATGTCAAGTTTGTATGGCGGCTATGTTTTTTTGTATGGGAGCCATGTTTTTTTTTCATTTTTCCAAAAATTACCAAGGTAGTACTCTCTCTTTAGTTGAAACAGTATACCTCTAAACCTCACCGTTTCTGAGATCCCTTAGAGGTCTAGGTTGAAGAGTTGAGATTTAAAGATTTTGGGATTTTTCCTACCGATAAATTTTTATTTTTTCCCCACCACTTCTCCATCCCTCTAAACAACTATCTATATGAGTCAGTGAGTGAATGGTAATTTAGCTTTATTTAATACAAAACTAAGTACCTATTTCTTGGACTCTACTACATACTAGTCTCAAGTAGATGTATCACTGTTCACTGTGGACACCTTTCAATCGTCCCACACAAAAAATATACAAAAAAGTATGTCCTGAATACGTCCCACTCTGTCGCGCATGCGCGTGGCTTGTCGGGAGGTCCGATATGGGGTGCCGTGACGCGTCAGGTGGATCAGTTCGTCCGCAGTGATGCCAGATATTACAGACTAGCTTTTACCCGCGGCTTCGCCCGCGATATAATTTAATTTATGTTTATCTTGTCAAAAAAATATGGTAACTAATACAGTAAGTGCGCCACAAAATATTAGCCCCAATTCAATGTGAAACGGTACACAAATATTGTAGCAAATAATCATTTCAAACCCAAAAAACAGCTAATCTCAACTAATTTGTTTCGTCATCGTTATCATCCGCAGTTTTCTTTGACCCACTGTTGGGTATAGGCCTCTCTCTTGCAGTGCCATCTGCCTCGGCTCTTTGCCGGTCGTGACCAGGCTCGACCGGCGGTATTGATGATATCGTCGAGATAGTCGACCCACCTTGCTGCCGCGCCGCACATAGCTGAGCGTTCTCACCTATTCAAGTACCCTAGTTGACCAGCTTGGTCACCACCGTCTTTCTTGGTCAAGAAGCGCTGGTCGAATTAGTTGCCACGCCATTGTGAACGATGTCATACGCAGGGCTTTTGCGACCGCCAATATCGCAGCCGTACTCTAACCGAATGGGTTTGCGCGTGGTGATGGCAAAAGGCCTGACGGTATGAAGCTGGTCCCATGGAAGTGTAGACGGCCCTTAGTATGGGACGCGACTTGCGTCGATACTTTGGAGCCGTCAGCGGAGCAGCACAAACGGCGCAAATATGCTAACCTCGGCAGTGGTTACTAAGGATACAAAGCTGTGTCACTTGTACCATTAATGGTACAAATCAATGGAACTTCTGACACAAAGGCACATATTTGAGCCGTGAAATTGAGACATTGTGCGCGTGTTGGCCGGGAGCTCATCTTGTTTTCAAAAGTCTTTCTGAGCGTCTCGTGTACCCGCCGCGTGACCAAAATGCTGGTGTTTATTTGGCTCAACGTATAAGCAGCATTGCCAAGCTGATTGGCAATGCTGCCAGCATGTTAGGCACGCTGCTACCTGGCAGTGTGCTTGAGCATTTAGAATATCTTTAGACCTTCAAGGGTCTGTGGATGATCCAATTGCTTGTTATGTAGTAGTAGTTTATGAAGTTTTACATTATAAGTCTGTATTTAGTGGTAGTTAATCACTTAAGCACTTGCTCTGTAAAAAAATCAAGTACCTTGCACCTTGTTGTCACTGTTCAGACCTATCCCGATATCAAAATACCTTATACTTATAAATGCTTCTGTTGATTAAGATAAGGTTAGAGTGTACCCGCCCATAGGTTTCCGCCTTGTCGTGGCAGGAGAACTTAGTAGCCGAGGCCTATGGGCGGCGCGGGAATCCCAGGTAGAGCCGCTTCTCTAGGTTTTTTCTGAGACAGCTGAGAAGGCGGCGCTCGAGGTCTCCCGATTCTTTTTGGTCTTTTCCCCCTAGGCAGTTTAGAAGTTTGCACTCGAGGTTAGGCCGATTTTCTGGGGTTTTTAAATATAGCAGCTTAGAGGCTGACCGGCAAGTTGCGTGCCTCATGAGGAGTGCCGCAACTGAGCCGGGCTGCACTTTTATCACTGTTCAATCCTAACCAACCCAACAGAAATTTATGTTCGTGTCAAGGTCACAACTCAGAATTAAGGTTAATAACCTTAGTGTCAAGATATTCATACTCATGCCATACTACTTTTAAAAATTCAAGTCGATCCGTTTCTTTTTTTTTTTTTTTTTGTTATTTCGAATAGGTTTGCGTTTGACTACACGTTACGTTTCTTCGTATATTAGCATGGTATCACTACCATAAAGGTAGAATAAAGAAATATGTTTAACCTCTAATGGTGGTATATTTAAAAATATTTTTAATGTCAGACGAAATGACGGCCCAGTATTAAACATCATTGTAATATGTAGCATGGCAAAGGGAAAACTATTTTGTCCAATTTTAATGTCAGTTATCATTGTCAATTCATACTTTATTTCCTCTTCGAGGAGTTATAATGGTGGAAAGACAATTTGTCCCTTTGCTATGCTAAGCGAGTCATTTATAAAAGTCTGCAGTCAATGTATGTCACCTGTCATCTAATTACGTTTTGTGAATCCATGTTAGGCTCAATCAACCCAATTATAAATGCGCCATCGTAAATTTAATAGCAACGTAAAAAGTGTTCTCTCTATCGAATTCCAAAACTGAAAAAGAAACAGAAATAGTCTAATTAACTGTTATAATTACGATGGTGTATTCAAAATTGGGCCTTTTAGCGTCGTTGTAATAGGTGACAGTTTTGCTAACGCAAGATTTTGTCCTATCCAACGGGAATTATGCAATTTTCGGGATAAAATGTAGCATATGTCCTTTCTCAGGCTCTAGACTATCTGTGTACCAAATTTCATTGAGATCGGTTCATTAGTTTTGGCGTGAAAGCGCGACAGACAGACAGATAGACTGACAGAGTTACTTTTGCATTTATAATATTAAAATAGTAAGGATAATATATTATCAGTATGATGATATCCAAGGACTGCTCGTCGATTGATTTGACAGATATTCGATCGATGTTGTTTATTTTGACATTCTTGCAGCCAATGATGTTTAATATACTTCAATGCTTGCAGCGCACGCTCAGTAGCTCGCAGATGGCAGAACTTTCCTAATTACTCAACATTTATCGTTATATTTTGGACAATTCACAAAATATCTTTATAAATTGTAGCCTATCTGTTATTCTGATGTATAAGCTATATTATTACAAAGTTTCATCTCAATCCGTTCAGTAGTTTTTGCGTGAAAGAGTAACAAACATCCATACATCCATCCATCCATCCATCCATCCATCCATCCTCACAAACTTTCGCGTTTATAATATTAGTAGGATTTATTTGTATATAAGTACTTGGCTTCTGTCACATGTATAGTTGGAAATAGTTTAAGATAAAAATGACTTAATTATATCTCCAACTCTCGCCAAGCCCTTAAATTAACACGGGACCACTCAAATACCTATTGCTACTAAGTACCTACTGTTGAGTTATTTTTAAGTTCAATGTACTTATTTTTTTTTAAATGTATCTAATGAGTTAATATAAGAAATATAATTAAATACCTACTACTTCTAGTTACAAACAAAAACAATTTAAGTAAGTAATTTAACTTGTTGGTTTTCTTTCATATCTAAAACTTTGTATTTCATAGATGAAGTACTTGTACTGCAAAAATTTGTGTTTTACGTACTAAAGATTTTTGGATAAGAATGGATAAGAAATTAATATTTGACAGTTTTAACAATTCTGGCACGGTAATGTTAACTAACAAATACAGTTTATCATTAGACTCCGTACAAATTATCTACCTACGTTTGATGGCAGTACTACACAAGATATTGGCGAAATTGTGAAATACCAGAAGCCACAAACAAGATTTGAAGTTGAAGTTACAGTATTGCTTTTTTATAGAAGGAAGCAGTATTGTTACTCGGCACCATAGTCAAGTATTATAAATTAAGTACGCCGCACTTTGCACTAGGTCTCCGAGGAGCCCGTCTTGCAGAGTACTAAAAATTCTTTTAAGAGAACATTTCGGCATTACTGACTATAATATGAAAAAATATGGAAGTTGTTTTTTATGCTTAGAAGTAATAGTAAGTGTAAGCTTTTTACAAAATTATGCTCCATAAATATTTATTAATGAAAGATTAATTTATTAAGAAATGCAGTTCCACAGAGTCAACAATATTTGAATTATTTTATGATTTAAAAATTGTTCTTCTGAAAGTACTATCGGTTTTATAGAGTACGTGAACAAGTGTTAATATATAGATAGGTACTTAGTATTAGGCACACAAAAAAAATTTGATATACCTAGATATAATATGACTAAGATCTATGATTATGATCATCAGGTGGTAAAAATGAAAAGTTGGCTGCAGCACCACAGTTAGGCGCCCAACGTGGGGCCAAACTAGTCCCTACTGCAACACTACAATATGCACATATTGAAAACCGATAGTTCTTTATAAATAAATTATTAAATGATGTATTCAATTATTGACTTAAAAAAATTAATTGAGCAATCGTGATTGCAACTACAATGATTAGTTATTAATCAAAATATTTAACTACCTACTTTGATTATTTTATGTAATTTGAAATCGTGATTGCTATTGCTAACTACAATATGTATTTAATCGTAATTAGTAATTAGAAGTTCTTACTTCTAATTTTCATATTGCCCAACTTTGTTATAGGCCAAATCATACAAGTCGGCGGATATGAAGTTAGTTACGAGCTGCGCGAAACCCAATCAACGCGCAGCCATAAGTGAGCTTCAGTCAGGATTGGATATTGCGCAGCTTGTAGCTAACTTTTCATCCTCCGACTTGTATGACTCGGCCAATACCTACACAGATCCTAATAGATACAATATAGCGTGTTTATACACAGTAGGTAGCAATACATACTGTAACTACAAGTGAGGTACATCATTGTAACCTTTGACTATTTGCCACTATATTTAAAGATTGTAACATTTGAAACGTACCTACAAAATTGTAAGTTAGAATCGACAAAATGTATGAAAAAGCTGATTATTTTTCACGAATTCCAAATTAAAAGTGCCTGCATCAACTGATTTTCACGCTACTTTTTAGTTTAATTATTGGAATAATAGGTAATTATTGGATTGGAATAACTCAAGTTATTGAAGAAATTTGTCTTAAATTAACTATTGGTCTTATAATAATGATGATCGACTCGCGTCATCTATTATATATTGGTGATCGAAGTATTATATAAAAGGCTTCCCTGAGTGACTGACTGACAGACAGCCTACAGCCCAAACCGCTAAATATATAACGTTGAAATTTGGAATATAGGTACATTGTACTACGTAATGGAGCACTAAGGACGAAAATTTTGAACTTTCGACCTCTAAGGGGGTAAAACGGGCCCTTTTCGTTTGTATGTAACTTTTTATTCCCTGTTCCGATTGACTTGAAATTTCGTATACATGCTTTTCAAACAAAATAAAAGTTACGTTTTTCCTGTTTTTTCGAATTTTCCTTATCTAAGGGGTCAAATAAGGTCCTAAAGTTGGTGAAAAAAGCGTCTATTACATCCAACCAGCTGAACGGTTATGGTTGAAATCTGGTATGAAGAAAGCACACAGCAGGTTTCAATACAGGAACTAATAATATCCAGGAAAATCTGTAGGGTTCCTGAGGGATAGCCAATATTAATCAGTTTAGGCTACAGCCCAAGCCATCGATGATATAAACTTGAAATTTAGAATATACGTACATCGTACAACATCATGAAGCAAATTATAAAGGATAAAAATTTTGAAAAATCGACCTCTTACGGGGTAAAACGGGCCCTTTTCGTTTGCATGTAACTTTTTATTTCCTGTACTGATTAACATGAAACTTTTAAAGATGCTTTTGATACTAAATAAAAAATATGGTTCTTCCTGTTATTCTGAATTTTCCATAAAAATCTTCCTTAGGAGTCAGATAAAGGAATAATAAAGTTGGTGAAAAAGCATCGATTACAGCCAAGGAGCTGAAAGGTTACGAATGGAAACGGGTATGTAGAAAGCACACGACATGTTTTATTACTGGAACTATTATTATCCCGGAAAATCTTCAGGTTTCTTAGGGATAGCCAAAATTAATCAGTTATAATTATAATGTAAAGCTAAGTTAAAATGGTTAAATGAATTCTAACGAAATTTGGAACGAAGCTAGACAATAACACAAAAATTACTACTTAGGGTACTGCTATCCCGGAAAATTTGAGTGGGTCCTTCGGGATGTCGATTTCTTAAAAAAACACTAAAAGCTGTTTGAAAATCTCAATGAATTCAATTTTATGTTAAAATAGCTACCATTTTAACTAATAAATTACTAACTATTGACGTTTTGGGAAAAGTCCCGTATTCCTTGTGCGCTAGACCAATCGTAACCCTGAATAAGCGTAAAAAATAATCACAAAGCTTTTTTTTAATAACATAGTGAAATATCTAAAATAGAATTAAGATAATGATTTATCCTTATATGGGGCAAAATGGGTCCCTAATAGTTGACGATTTTTTTCTATTTTGTGAGCCTAGGTAATAATCTTAAGCTTAGGGTACATACGGTTCAATATATGTACTTTACTATGGGATCAACCCTAAAAAGCGAAGATTACCTACCTATTCCATAGATGTTGTCGCGGGTCGATGAACTTTTTGTGTTGAACAGTTGATTTTATTTACGTGATTTCGGGGTTGGTACCATAGTAAAAGTTTGTCAAATGATGAGTTAATAGCATTCTTGAACTGACTGACTGTCTAGATATACACTATGTGTTTCTCGACAGTAATAAAATATATTTTTTCATCTACCTGGGGTCAGACATCGTCTGAAAGTCCTACAAGTGTCTCGATCACTTTTAACTGGGTGTACGGTTTTGGGCGAGATTGTCACAATATCTCTCGGGAAAAATGAGTTCAGAATAATCGAAATTAAACTTCTAATGACTGAATGAAAGATGTCGAATACATATACCGGCCTTAATTAATAGTGCTGAACGTACTGAACGTAGGCCTACCCGCGAAGGGTGATTAGGCCATCGGCCATATCCATAACGCCAGCCCAGCGCGGGTTGCGGAATCTATATACGCCATTGATTTTTCTCTACGGATGTACCTATACATGTTGCCTCAATGTTTTCCATCAATAAAAAGCCAATAGTGTGAAATTTCTAACATTGGCACTCATACAATTATTATTAGTATTGAATTAATTACAAAAATTCAGCAATTTATCATTCAAAAATTCACGTACTCCGTAATAAGCTTTAGATACAAGTACGAGTAAATTAAATACGCAAACACTAAGACAATGCTGTTTACGACATTGTCTTATTATTCTTGTGTTACCATTGATGACTGATGTCACAGAAACGTGGTCTCTCACTATGGGCCTTATTAGTAAGCTCCAAGTAGCCCACCATGCAGTAGCTATGGAGAGGGCTACGCACAGAGTCTCTCTGCGAGATCGAATCAGAAATGAGGAGATCTATTACCAAAGTTACCGACATAGCCCAACGGATTGGCAAGTTGAAATGGCAATGGGCAGGAAATATAGCGCGGAGGGCTGATGACCGATGGGGTCGAAAATTCTCTAATGGAAATCACGTACCGGCAAGCGCAGCATAGGACGCCCACCCACAAGGTGGACGGATTCCCTCATTAGGACCGTAAGATCACGCTGGATGCAAGCCTCTTCCAACCGGTCTTATCGGAGAACATTTGGGGAGGCCTATGTCCAGCAGTGGACTTCTTATGGCTGATGGATGGATGGAGACAATGCAGGCCAATCCGCGGGCTATTTTATGCAAATATTTAGACAATTCAGGCTAAACCGTAGGCATTATCCTTGCAAGTAATATGACAATAGGCCCAGTTATGAAGGTTCCATCGTAAATTTTATAGCAACGTAACAAGTGTACTCTCTATTGAACCTTAACCACGAGTTATTATTATTTTAAGTAAGTGCCAAGACAACGCAACAACGCAGACTAACAGCAGGCAATCATAATTTTAAGGAAGTATTAAGACAACGCGGGCCAGACCGCGAACTATTAGATATTATTAAAAGCAAGTGTCAAAATAATACGGGTTGAATCGCGGCCTATTATTTTAAGCAAGTAAGTACTAAAACAACGCGGGCCAAATGGCAGGCTATTATAATTTTAACCAAGTATTACCAATACATAAGACAACACGGGCGAAACCGCGGACTATTAGATATTATTTATAAGCAAGTACAAAGACAACGTAGGTGAAACCGCGAACTGTTTTCATTTTAAGCAAGTACCTATGTACTAAGACAACGCGGGCGAAGCCGTGGGTTTTAAGCTAGTATGCTATAATTACAAAACATTTGAAATTAAAATAATTATATTGACATCGATATTTTTTTTATTCCGACATATTATTAACTTAGTAGCAAAATTTATCGATGTCGATAAAATGTTTGCAAGTTTTGTCACCACTATCAACGAAATTCTAGGCAGTAAAAGATAACGTTTATATAAAAAAATGCCCACAATTAAGACTTGCTATTGGAAGGATATTCCTCCTTTTTGTAAACTAAAGTCTTTGCTCTGTATTCGACACGTTACAATAGCGCGAACCGGCATTTTTGGGCAAAAATTACCTCTGAAATCTCTTGAACGACTGTGACGGCAAATGTCACGGTTCACGTATCATGAGTATACACTCGTGATAGTGGCTACAAACCCCCTTCCACATATCCTTTCTATTTCCTTCTCTCTTCTGTGGATTTTATACAATTAACCGCGACCTTTTTTTTAATTTCGTTTTCTCATAGTAAACGGTGAAGAGACGAGAAAAATTGAGTTGCGGCATGGTAATAACTAGTAGTTCTACAGATAGTAGACTGCACAAGCACCCACCAAGGACTATAAAGATGCATTTATGATTAGACATTGTAGTAACAATACACATTTAAATATGCTTTGTGTAACTATGGATAAACAAATTATTATTGTTTGATTTACTTACGCCTTCAGAAATATTAATAAAAATACAATAAATGTCTTGTTTCTATTAATTAATTTACTAAGAGTAATTAGTAGGTAGTATGTATAGATTTATTTTTTTTCTATTCTATGTTAGAGCCATTCTAACATCATAGAATACGAGAAAAACTTAGCTGTTCCACACATAATTGCAATCAACAAAATGTATAAAACAGCTGATATTTCCTCTATTCCGGATTAGCACCATAGTAAAAGTTGTTCATATGTGATGGTCTGAATCACCTCTCCTTGCACAGCTGGATTGTTTTTAGTTTATCAGTCTCTGGGAGCGGTATGACAAGCATTTTTTAGTTTTGAGTTAGAAACCGTCTGTAAGATGTCCCCCTAATGGACATTCCTGCTAATCATATACATGCGTGTATTTAAATCTATTTCTAGAGTTGCTGATGATTCGAGAATTGCAAAGAAAGCAAATTAAATATTATTACCTACGTGTGTCCACGTAGTAGAAAATTATTTTGTAATTATGTAATTTCGATAACTTTATCATATTCTAAAATAGTGTCCCATCACTATTAGAACTACCGGCATGACGCCACACGACACAGAACTTTGAAAGGTAGTGCCATCTAGTGCTCAGTAGCAAAACTATGCCCGCGTCCGTACCGCGTGTACCGCGTGGCATCCGGACGCGCGGGCGGACCGCGCCCGCGGCAGTGTGTGCAGGTACTGCCGTACCGCCGTACCGCCCTTTACCGCTCGTACCGCTCTACCGCTCGTACCGCCTGTGTGTGAAGGAGCCTTATAGCAGACGGGCGGGCATCTGTATTGTACTGGTTATATAAGAAGGGCTCACACAGGTCCGGTCGCGGTACTGCCGTACCGCCCTTTACCGCTCGTACCGCTCTACCGCTCGTACCACCTGTGTTTGATGGAGCCTTTAAGGCTCCTTTACACACAGGCGGTACGAGCGGTATAGCAGACGGGCGGGCATCTGTATTGTTCTGGTTATAAAAGAAGGGCTCACACAGGTCCGGTCGCGGTACTGCCGTACCGCCCTTTACCGCTCGTACCGCTCGTACTGCTCTACCGCCCGTACCGCCTGTGTTTGATGGAGCCTTTAAGGCTCCATCCATAAGAAAATATGCAAAATAATATGCAAACATGCCAACTTTGCATCCAAGGGTTTCTTTGCCCAGAATGCAATCTGCAAGGAGATCCGTTTCTATTGAAAAATATTCTAGTGTGAAAGTCAACGCCTACCGTGCGTTTTAAGGCTCCTTTACACACAGGCGGTACGAGCGGTATAGCAGACGGGCGGGCATCTGTATTGTACTGGTTATATAAGAAGGGCTCACACAGGTCCGGTCGCGGTACTGCGGTACCGCCCTTTACCGCTCGTACCGCTCGTACCGCTCTACCGCTCGTACCGCCTGTGTGTAAAGCAGCCTTTATTTTTTGTTAATTATTACAAGTATTTTTATCTGTGGTAATAATTTCAAAAGACATCAATGTCAAAAGCATAATATTGTCAATTGTCAAATTTGGATTGAAGTTGAATTTGACAAATAAGCGCGAAAGTTTAAATGCTTGTATTTAATTGTGTTTTTAAAATCTAAACGTAAATATCATATAAAAAGTGTATCATTTAAATAGAAAAATGTAATAATAGTACAAACCAAACTTAAACTCATACTATGCACTGAATGTCTCCCGTAACATTAAATTATTTGATTTGACAGCTGATATAACCTATAAGATTTCGTAATTTAAGCGGAATATTTGTAAATAATAAGTGAAAGTCAGTATTTGTGCTAAATAATGCAGCTTTTACTACAAGCCAGCCCATTAATTGATAAATTAAAACATTGGCATCGAGCTATATCTTTCAATGAAGTACAATTAACCACTTCTCAAAAGGTTTGTTGTTTTCATTAATTTTTAAAAACGAACGCTTATTATGCTAAAATGGGTGGTGTTTAGTCATTGTATGTTCAATTTATGCTTCAAAAATCTTCTCACGATTTGTACGTTATTGAATTAAGATTACACATCTCAAGGTTATGTGGACTGCAAATAGATTATTTTATTTATTTCATGAGTATCATGCATAATAATATATACGCTGTTACAATCTATTGCCAAACAAAGATTTATTATAAAATTAAAAGTAATTGTAGTATTTGTCATAAGTTGTTAAATAAAATATTTTTCATTTTCATTTATCTAGGAATTAAAATGTATATCCACCGATGAATTGTATCACATTATTATAATTTTGTAAAATTGACACCAATTTGTAATTTTTTTAAACACATGTTTCAAAATCTACAGGTCGTACTATGGAGTTTGGGTGTAGTTGGAACAAGTGCAGTGGTGGTAGGAGTCCTGTCGAGGTACTTGGCTCGACGAAGAGCAAAACCAATTCTCAATCCAAGAATACAAAGAGCAATAAACAAAAGAATATCTAGGATGAGAAGTCCTAATGGAGGTATGTTATTGTTCCACACAAAAGTTATTTCACATAATGAAGTATCACTACCAAAGAAGATATAATAATAGGTCACTACTCTGATTCATGATGGTATTCCTTTATTTCTATGTATAATAATAATATAATAAATTAATAAAAAAAATAAATGATGTAATAAATTAATATTCTCATAAATTCCCCTATCATCTATAAAATTACACCTCGTCTTCACCATATTTGAGAGAAAATAATATATAAAATGAATAAATACATTCTTGAGGACAACTTACACTCCGATCCTGATCCTAAGCTGAGCAAAACTTGTGATATGGCTGTCAGAGACTGATATACTACCTATTTATACTATTTTAGATAATAGGTTAAGTAAGTAACACCCATACAAATCTTTGTTTAAAAAAATCAAGTCACAGTTCGTCCACAATAAACTCCTCAACTACTGAACCAATTTTAACCAAATTTTGTACACTGTGTGCAGTTTGATTCAACTTGAGAGATAGGATAGTTTATATCTTAATTTATAATCGTAAGTTTTTATATTTGTGATATTTTTTAATATTATTATGCCAAAACTACATTTGGCGGGACAGCTAGTAGTTAATAATTAAAGGTTCTTTCAGGCATGGGTTCAATAGCCAGTGGCAGTGGTGGCCGAAGCAGTCCCCTGGGGTTTAGTGAACGGCTCTCCTTAGCCTCGGGCTCTATCGGATCAGGCGGCGGCGACGCTGCGCCACTTTCACCTCAACAGCTGGGTGTCATGGGTAAGATCTTTTTTTATTACAGGTTAACAACGCCATCTCTTGGTGAGTAGTGTGAAAGTAACTAAGTTCAAAAAAATTAAAACGAATGTGTTTTGAATACCACTTGACTGCTATAATTTAACTAGAATATAGTTAGAATATAACTTAATCTTACATAGAATTTCAATAAGAATTGCTACGTTATATTTTTTTTATATTGAATTTGACAAATTAAAGTTTAGGCTAAGAACTTACACTAAGTATTAATTTAAGTGAACTGTATGTAAAAATAATATTGTAAGATGTCTAATAATAAAGATCATATTGGACCTTCTAAATACTAGAAATTGAAGAGATTATACATTGTAACAATGATAATTATCTTTAATATGGTGGTTTTCAACGAAAATTTGCAGCGCCATCTCTTGACGAGTAGAAAAAGCTTTTCAAAGCTTTATCATTCATAATATCATTGTAGTTTGTTAATTATTACATAGAGGGCACTGATATGATATAAAAACTTCTGCTCCCCTCAGAAAAATAAAATGTTTACTTTCCTTCTTTTCTAGAGTGGGCACTGCCTACTCGTGCCCCCCTTAGCTACCCCTATCCTAACCGCTATTATTTCATCACGACAATGTCCTTAGTTTATTACAAAAGAACAATTTTATCTCATTTCCCAATGTCTCTACATGGTTACTCAGAAAAGGTAACGGTATTTTTAGTACTGCTGAAAGAGGTTGAACATCATCATTATGAACCTTTTACTCTGGAGCCAATCCAAAATTCGAGAAAAAAACAGCTGTTCCATACAACATGGTAATTCGGAATTATAGCTTAGATGCATATAAAATGATGTCAGAGACTAGAGAGTCTATTGGTCTAATGTGTAGGTACCTTCTCTTATATGCATTACAATACTATATAACCATTAACCAAGGCAAGACGTAACGAGCCTTCAATCCCGCACTTAGAATCGCTATCTTTGACATTAACGTTTGATTTACAAAATGAAAAATACGTGTCCATATCCAATATTTTTTGATTTCTGACTTCTGAGGAATTCATTACAATGTTTTTTTTTTACCCAGGCAGGACGTCTTATATGGTTTTATGATTTAGGTGCAATTTAGTGGGTCCGCATAGTTATACTGATGTCGAGACGAGACTAACGATGACAGATGCACGCGTGCTGATTGCGTGTCACCTTCACCCAAACGGTCTTAAATCCTGGATGTCAGACGGGTGGTGACGTAACGCTTATCTCGACCCGATCTACGCCTTATGTACTTATATTACCTATAGCTAGGTGCAGTTTTTAGGCCCGAGCCTACTCTACTGGGGTTGCTGCAGTCAGTTCTGCGTTATAATAGGTACATTGAGAAACAAATTGAGAAATTACCATTGATGGTACTACTGAGTCTACTGACACACACATCTAGGTAGGTAGGTACGTCACTAATACGTACCATTATTGGTACCTACTAGGGAAGCAAGAATAATATCGTAAAAATGTTAATTAGTTAATAAATTACAAGTAAATAGGAAATAATTCAATGAAATAAATATATCATTCGAACCAAAAAAAAAAGTAAATAGGTACAAATTTTCACGGGATATACTATATTAAAATTTATACTATATATTACCTACCACTATTTGCAAAAAATCTTAACTCTATCGGTAGGTGCAATAGAATGAAGTAGGTCGATGTTATTTGCGGTGTTTGTTTGTCCGTGAGGAATCACGTACAATGAATATAATATTGTTTCCTTTTATCCGAAATGACATTTCGTAGTGTTTGGGCTTAGGTAGGTATCTGTGGTTTTTGAGCTTACCTACGTTTTTGTGTGATGAATAAAATCAGTAGGTCGATACGGATAAAATTAAATAATTTACGCTCTGTAGATTTATCTACGTATACCTTTTCAATCTCAAAATTATTACTTGGATTCTTTTCAATAAAATCATTGTTGAAATAAAAAGAGCGTTAGAGGTGACGATGATGATGATTATTAAATTTTCTTGTCTTCGTCAAGGTCATGGAAAAAGATCGCAAAATTTGGCTGTTTACAGCACGGCTCGTTGGTCTAGGGGTATGATTCTCGCTTTGGGTGCGAGAGGTCCCGGGTTCAAATCCCGGACGAGCCCGTGTTTTTGCAATCTGTTTCGCTTATTATTGCCGTTTTATGTCAGAAAATTGAGTCAAATGACTAAGTTTTAAATGTAAAATCAAAACTCTTTACCCATAACGCCGCCCGACAACACTTATGAAGTCTGCAGTTCTAGCGTACAGTTGGCTACGACGACGGAGGGTGGCATTTACAACTGAGCACTGCTATGGCTCGAACGACGCGTTAAATTTTGAGTCCCGGTTGTTTTAACCGTTTAGCCACAGTGGCGGCGGAGGCCCTCAGGCGGCTTAAAAATTCTGATTTCACGACTAGCTTTATTAAGGCTTTATATTATACATACTTACTTAGATACTACCTACTTACAATAATTTCGAAAGCTTGATTGTTAATTCATTACCTAGGGCTACGTAAGTGGTGCAATGAGCGTTCCCCCGGGATCTCTACGCCTCTACCGTTTGCGTTCGAAGCACGCCCGACCTACTGACATAACCCGCGGGATACTGAGGAATGGGGATTGTGAGGCAGCACGTTCTGTCCTCATTTGATTGCTAAATACCTACGTAGTCAGCTTAGTGTCTAATTGCATTGTTTGCTTTTTGCAGAGCAAAGATTATAAAAAAATCGAAATTCACGTGTGAATAACTATTTGTCTACCTACTATTATGTTCTTGAATGAACCGTATAGTAAACAAAATGATAAATAAGTAGTAATTGAAGGAATGTAACGCTTGTGGTTAGGTACGTACCACCTATTATAATAAGATTTGTCATAATACCTACAATAATATTGCAAAATATTACCGCAGAAATTATTAATTTAAATACCTACCTACAGACGGGTGGCGCCAGTGAGTCACCGCAAGAATGATAGGCGGGCAATGCAGGCATACTCAACTGCGGGGACATTTTTTAAATTAAATATGAACATTAAATTGCGTGCGTTGATTTCATTTTATTATATTTTTTTTTGCAAAAATATATTAAAAGTTCCTTGAGTATTATTTCAGATTAGACATTGCTACTCCATGACAGATGGCGCTGTGGAGATCGTGAAAAAAGCTTGACTTTTTTATTGCCTAGTTTTCGCATTCTACTAGGAAATCACTTACATTTCTATTATATCACTACATAGTATAAAACAAAGTAGCTTCCCTGTCTGTCTGTCCCTATGTACCTATGCTTATATATTTAAAACTACAGCACGGATTTTGACGCAGTTTTTTTGTAATAGATCTCTTATCTGATTCAAGGGGAAAGTTTATATTATGTATAATACACCTGTGCGAACCCGGGGCGGGTCGCTAGTAATTATAATCGGTATAAAATGACAGCTTTCGTAAATGTCCGTTTCCTTGGATGCTCGTAGTCCTTGGCGACGTTAACTAGTGATTATTGTCTAATCTGTGGTGAGATTATGTAGTCCTAAAATATGCGTATTGCACCATAATAGGTATAATGAAAAACAGATAAAAAATAAAATAAATAATGAACACTTGTATACAAAAACTGCAAACGAGGTGTACTTTTTTATATTCACTACATACCTAAATATCCTACGAATAAAATTGATTTGCTAAATAATACGATAGTAGCGCTTTATTTAAAATTTCAATGAAGTAAAAATAAAACAATTTAAGTACAAACTTATTAAATATTTCGGCACTTCATTCACCCGGCTCGTTGGTCTAGGGGTATGATTTTCGCTTAGGGTGCGAGAGGTCCCGGGTTCAAATCCCGGACGAGCCCAATCGTTTTGCTCTTTCTTGCAACGATTTCGCCACATTCAAAGATCTAAAGCTATGTTTGACATTATTGGGGGTAAACGAGACCGTCCTTTTATTTTCCTCTTTGTATAATTATGAAACATTTTATGAGAATGTTAATGGAACTAAAAGCCCGATTACAGAGGCGCCAGCGTAACTATATTAGCTAAATAGCATAGTTCTGTTTCTTTTTAACTTTAGGCATTCGATAGAGAGAACGCTTTTTACGTTGCTAATTAATTACGCTGGCGTCTCTGTAATCGGGCTTTAACTACGTATAAGGCCTTCAGGCGGCCTAAAAACTGACACCAGGGCTAGCCATCCAGCCTATACGATCTTACTTTGTAAAATCCATTATCAATCATAAACTTATGCAGAGTTATTAACTTACAAAATGTATGGTAGATAACCGTTTATTCATAATATTTTCAATATTAATTGTGCTGTAAGTTACGAAAATCTTGTGTGTATGTAAAGTTGTCTCTTTATAACTTAGTTCCATGCAATAATTGCCCTGCCCTGTGTAAACTGAACTAAAATTCCTTCGTTTATGATGAAATATGGCCTATAAATAAATTAGTCATCTGGAAAGAGCAATAGGCAGAGAAAATAAAAGCTACAAAAATCCATTCCAATCAGGCGTTTACTTACATCAAAGGAGCATTTAAACCGTAAACCTACCGGAGGCGAGGAAGGCGCTTGCAAACAAACGTTTCCCTCGGGGCATCCCCCGGGAAGGCCTTATTTCTTGTCCTCGCTGCGTACGAGAAATAATTAAAGCCTCCGCCGACTGTGACGTACCTTTGAAAAGCGCTAGAGCTGAAACGTCTCCACAAAGAGAACTGAATACGCCCCCGGTAAAAAGGAACACCCGTTTTCAAGCTTTCTCAGAGGATGTTCTTCTAAACTTAGGCACGATCTACATTTCACTGTCTAGCGTTGGCAAACAATATGCATGTTTGGTATAATAATTAAATACAGGGTCATAGGTATTAAACGCAAAACCTTTTAAGGGCGAGTCTAGTACATCTAGACAAACAACTTTTGTAAATATTACGACCTTTGAATAATCGCAATAAAATGCGCTTCTCCATACATTTGTCCTCGCGTTGACGAACTTTTTGTATGAAAAAGCTGATTTTTTTCTTAGTGATTTTCCAAAAGTCTTAGAACATAATTATTTTTTGCAAAAAAATAGCATGACCGACTTCACCCGTGTACAGAATCATTACATAATATAAAACAAAGTCGCTTCCCGCTATCTGTCCCCATGTCTGCTTATATCTTTAAAACTACGCAACGGATTTTGATGCAGTTTGTTTTAATAGATAGAGTAATTCAAGAGAAATGTTTAATGTTTATATGTATAATACACCTGTTCGAAGCCGGGGCACATCGCTAGAACGCAAATATTATGCACAGATCGATGTAACATTTTTCACATTATAGTTGATTTCTCAAAAATGGCTCAGCCAATTTCGATAAAATTTAATGGAACCAATTTCGAAGTAGGTATATTCTTTCCAATAAAACAAGAATTATTGAAATCGGACTACTATGAAAAAAGTTATGCGTGGTTATACATAAAAATATATATATATACGCGTTGAATTGTATACCTCCTCCGGTGGTTCGTCGGTCAAAAAGTTGTTTGCTTAGATGTACTAGACCCGCCCTTAAAAGGTTTTGCGTTTAATACCTATATAATATAACAAACTTTGCACTACACTTTTTGCCCATGTAAAAAGTGTAGTGCAAAGTTTGTTTCACACAATGGTTTTCCAAACAAATAAAATCTCTCTTAAATGTCATTTAGAGAATGCTCATTGAACACAGATATCGTTGAATAATGAATTAATCAACTTAGGTACCTAGTTACAACTACATAAATAGATTAATAGATTATACTCACTTACATTACCTACGTACGCAACAGAAAAGAAAATGTAAACGTTATCGCGTACAGTCCCTTTCTCCAATCGAGATATTTCTTACCCGCGGGTTTCGCAACTCAAATAAACATAAAATTTATATGAACACCGGATACAACTCACGATTATTTGAGCGGTCGAACCGCTATGCGTCCGACCGGTTTCAGAGTAGTTAGTACTCTTTCTTCAGGGAATACGCGCGCCCCCGACAACGGACGCCCGCGCACTGGAGTCAGCGACGGCCGTGAGCTGGGCGGCGGCTCGCGCCTCCCGCGCCACTGCCCTCGCCCGTCGCGCCTCCGCAGCGCGCGATCGGTTACTCGTTACGGGAGCTGGATGGTTTTCTTCTGCTTCTTCTTCCTCCGATGGCACATCTTGTGCTGAACAACCTCCGTCCACACACCATACACTGACTGTGTCCAGCGCTAAACTCTCTGACACAAAACTCTGCTGCTTAGTGTTTAAAACCGGTCTCCACGACGGCGCCAAAGTCCAACCACCATCCCGATTGAAATTCGGATGACGCGCGATCTCAATAGCCTCCCGCACCTTGCGGGGAACCAGGAAACTCTCCTTAGCTAAAACGGTCGCGCGATCAAATCTCAGGAAATGGTTAGGTTCCTGAGCATGCTCCGCTACGGCAGACCTAATCGTGTCCATATTTTTCACACTTCGGATGTGTTCAGAGAGCCGTGTAGAAATATTGCGGCAAGTTTCTCCGATGTAACACTTGCCACAGTCACAAGGTATCTTGTATACACCTGGTACATTAAGTGGTTCCATGTCTTTTGGTGAACGTAGAAACTGCCTAAGCTGACTTGGTGGCCGGAACCAGGTCCTAATACCGTACCTCCGTTGCAAGAAATAACTGATTTTGTCAGTCACACCTCTTACAAAAGGCAGGTAAATCGGAGCCCGATCCACTGTCGCTGGCTTCTTACGCTCACTGCTGTTTGCCCAGCGCCAACACTGTTTCCAGTTATAGCCATTGTTCTCCAGCACTTCTCTTAAATGACCCAACTCAACATCTAAATATTGCGGGTCACACAGGCTCAAGGCACGATGTATTAAAGATCTAGGTACCGAGGCAAGTTGTGAGGGGTGGTGGTGTGAATCGGCCCTAAGATAACGATCCGTGTGTGTAGGCTTCCGATAAACGGTATGAGATACCGATTAGGTCTGCCGTAGCGGAGCATGCTCAGGAACCTAACCATTTCCTGAGATTTGATCGCGCGACCGTTTTAGCTAAGGAGAGTTTCCTGGTTCCCCGCAAGGTGCGGGAGGCTATTGAGATCGCGCGTCATCCGAATTTCAATCGGGATGGTGGTTGGACTTTGGCGCCGTCGTGGAGACCGGTTTTAAACACTAAGCAGCAGAGTTTTGTGTCAGAGAGTTTAGCGCTGGACACAGTCAGTGTATGGTGTGTGGACGGAGGTTGTTCAGCACAAGATGTGCCATCGGAGGAAGAAGAAGCAGAAGAAAACCATCCAGCTCCCGTAACGAGTAGCCGATCGCGCGCTGCGGAGGCGCGACGGGCGAGGGCAGTGGCGCGGGAGGCGCGAGCCGCCGCCCAGCTCACGGCCGTCGCTGACTCCAGTGCGCGGGCGTCCGTTGTCGGGGGCGCGCGTATTCCCTGAAGAAAGAGTACTAACTACTCTGAAACCGGTCGGACGCATAGCGGTTCGACCGCTCAAATAATCGTGAGTTGTATCCGGTGTTCATATAAATTTTAATAATGAATCCTCACGCTAGTTTTAATCAAATAAACATAGATTCAACAGTAACTTTTCCCTTAGAACCGATTACACGAATATCTAATTTGACTTTCCAAATTTTCAGTGTTCCGTCGGTCCCTTTTCAAGCAGCTAATTCCGTTTCATTCATTGGTCGTAAGTAAATTATGCATTGTGTTGCGACTTGCTCAGTTGCGAAATATTGAACCCTTGCCTCCCTGGGTTGATTTATGTCCCTTTATTTCTATGCCAGCACGGAACGTTTATGTAAACTTGATGTAGGTTTTCCTTGTTGTGCATAACAGGGACTGATTTATCCCGAGATTTCACACGGGTCAGGGAGCGACCGCAATTTTATATGTGTCTTGAACAGAACGTTATACTAGTGTTATAACAATTCTTTACATGATCATCAAAGAATTAGATAAATAATGGAATACTTAGGTATACGTCCTGGCTATTTTACTGGACTATTATATAGTTTTTAGCATTAGTACCTAGGTACTTACCGGTTACACTTTAATTATTAATCGAGTTAGACGATTTTCTATCTTGATATTCTATGTAGTTATTAAAGTTCCTACCTTTGTTATTAATCAGTCTAGTAACAGTCTAGTAATCCTAGCTTTATAATACATCAGGAACAGATATAGCATACTGGGCCATATTATATCCACTATCCTGCCCAGCGCAGGTTCGTGAATTTACATAGGCCAGCGAATTTCTACTAGTAACGTATTAATATGGTATATGCAGGCTTGACAATGTTTTGCTTCACCGAAAAGCCAGCTGTAGATCTGACCTCCTCCTTAAATGTCTTTTCAATGAAGTCTTTTTAAACCACTTTTGAATCCATGATTCACGTTTCTAGTGTTTCCCACATGGCCACCATGGCTGCACGGTATATAGCACGGTAACAGTTTCATAAAGTGTTAGGTATTTATGTTTATGTGTCTGTATCCTACTCGCCATATTTTCCCGTGGGCTTCCTGAAGTTTTTGTACAACGCAATCATATTGCTGGAGATCGTTACCGCCACCTGACTCTCGACAGTCCCAACTCTTTCTTATGGAGAATTCGTTTCGATAACCCTTTACGCGCACTTTTTGAGGATCCCTTTTAAAAGTTTTATGCTTTGGATATTTCTTTTATATTTTTGGAGCTGTTTGTACTTGTTTTGGTTTCGTTTCCTATTGATTAGATAGTAAATAGGTATATATTTTTGTTATTCTGTCGCTACTGTAGGTATTATTTTTAGACATGTAACGTAATATTGGTACTATAATTTGGACGATTTGTTTTATTATTTTAGGAAATATATCCTACTAAAATTATAAACGCGAAAGTTTGTAGGTATGGATGTTTGTTCCTCTTTCACGCAAAAACTACTGAACGGATTGAGATGAAACTTTGCAATAGAAATGCTTATACATCAGAATAACACATACCTAGGCTATAATTTATATTATTGCGTAAAACGAAGTTCGCTGGGTCAGCTAGTTAGGTACTATAATTTTCTACTTTTAGAAATGAAATGAAATGAAATGAAATATTTATTCCACTAAAATAGAGTACAGATAAATGGTGTTTCAGATTGATTCGTTCCTTCTATTTGCCATTTACTAGCATGTGGAAAAAAGCACTTAAGTAAATAATAAATAATAAAGTTATTACAGATTATTCCTAAAATTAATTACAAATCATGTCAAAGTACGGTCAAATTAAATAAATAACAAAATGAAATAAAATTAAAATAATAAGTCAAAAAATCATGTCAAAGTACGGTCAAATTAAATAAATAACAAAATGAAGGCTTTGTATCATTCACGATATTATTTTTAACATTCATTTAGTAAAATAGGTATCGTCATGTTTTGCGTTTGTATCGTATTCAACATTGCTGTGTGAAAACCTTGCTTTTGCTTTTAATTCCTCAATCAAACTTAACGACGGACTTACCGCGGTTTTATGACTCCGCACCGTGTGGAATTTGTTCGCTATTGTTCCATATTCGCGCCATAGCGTAGAGAACGGTCTTTTTATGGTCTATTGTGGGTGGGTGGACCACCATCAAAACTGTTTCGGCCTATAGCTTCACTCGCATTTCTGCAAGAAGCATTTATACGAAATGTCAGAACCGTGAACTTTCCCTGTTGGATGTCTTTTGCTTAGATACCTACGCTGCTGTTATAACTCGTCATGGGATTGCTACTGAGAAATGTCAAGGCGAATCAATAAACACCATCCAGGTAATTTCTACAGCGTAAATTCTCATGGATTAGCACAGCCTAAACGATATGATGGTCGTGATGGTCCACATCTATTTTAGACACGGCAAATACAGTCTGACCTTTGAGAATGTTCGTTCAGTGACATTTTCTATTCTATTTCCAGCTTAGTGTTTTGAATCAGGCAAGAAGAAATATTGGAGAACACGCAACTGGCAAAAATATGAAAGTTTACATTAGAATTATCTAATACAAACTAAATAAACAACCAGGATACGATCGTGTGAGTGAAAGTTCCCATCTGCCCAGCTGTCTATTGTTGCAAAAGTCTAGACAACGTTGTTTAGAGTCTAGACTACTCACATATAAGTTTGCTTGATTTTGAAAGGATAATCTACCTGTGTAGATAAATGTTAGTCCCACGTCAACTTCATTATAATATTGCACCATCTATACTATTTAGCTTAATGAAGTGTCATCGAGCCCCTCTTCAGGTGCAAGAACTAATTTAGTGACAAGAGTTAATTAATACACTAAAAATACACGGTATTGATGAAATTCGACAATTTTTTTAGTAGCTCTTGCTCAAGTCGTCGTCAAAAGCTTTAACGGAAATATTTTATTCTTTAGTTTAATCTATGTCAATTATAGTTTTTCAATCACGTTACGTAGTTTATATATCTATAACTGTAGGTATCCTTTTTTCATTACTTTATCCTCACAATTTATATGTATTTTTATGTAGATACGTAGTAGGTACATATTTTGTGTAGCTAATTAGCTCGTATTCTTTCCTGCGCTCAGAATTATCGTCGAAACGAACGTCGATTTTCGGGGTGGGTCAAGGTTCTTCTTATCTCTAGCTTTTGATTCGGTAGTATTTAGAATTTCCAATAAAGCTAATATCGCATAATACAAAATATGTTAGGGCTCGCTCCCTATTCTCTATACTCTTGCATTATTATCGCCTCACTAGCGAGTATATGGCGTGGAACCCTCCCCTGAAGGTCGCCGCGGCCCTCTACATTCAACGAGGAGGGATGCTCCAACGGACAAATTATCTTTTACGATGATTCATATCAGACCTATTCTAGATTTTTTATGCGCTATCAACATAAGGTTTGTTGCTAGAGCAAGCAGGTCAGCGGCTATCGTAATATTCGGATGGCTATATGGGTGTGTATAGTATATCACCTTTTCAAATATAGGTCTAGTTTTTATTGATGCTTTAAACTTTTATTACATTTAGTTTCGTCTTGCGTATTTGAGTTGGGATGTCCTATAGCTGTGAATTATATTATTATTTGTCCACTTTGACAGGATTAAGTTCCTTCATAATGCAATATTTCAATTACTTCACATACTTACTTCTTCTAATTTTATCTCAGACCTTCCAGCTCAAGGGTTCGATTCATATGGCTCTCTTGTTCTTATTATCATACTCTCTCAATTTTTCTTATTCTATAAAAGTCTAAATATTATTTGATTTATAATTTACTTATAAGTCACGTTTTTCTTTTATGGAACTGCTGTTTTTGCTCAATTTTCAGTTGATCCCATATATAAGTTGACAAACTTGTTTATAATTATGAGCATATATGTAGATACACCTCTGATAGTCTCTGCACTTAACAAAACATTATGTATTAGCACCATAGGGGCGCCCTAGCACAAAAATAACGTATCATAGCTACGTCACAGCATATCTCGGAAACATGGCGTCGATTTTGCCCCGCCCCCTTGAAGCGTTGCGCTAAATCAATACTTCGAAAATCGATTCGAAACTCGAATCGATAAAAATATCGATTTTTCCGAGAAATACCTGATTGCCCACAGAAATGAGACCTTCTCTCTTCTGTGTGACTGCCGATGTACTAAACTTATAAAGCGTAGTTTTTAAGCTATACTAGGCCCAATTATGAAGGCGCTATCGTAAATTAAATAGCAAACTTAAAAAGTGTTCTCTCTATCGAATGCCTAAAGTGAAAAAGAAACAGAAATATGCTAATTAGCTATTATAATTACAATGGCGCCTTCGTGATTGACACACGTTTTAAAGGACATGTCCACAAAATGTATGGAGGCTGGTATAATAATAATCAAAAATTCTAACCACACCACTCGTTACATTTCGAGAAAATTCATATTTTTCATAAAACAAAAAAGAGCCCTCCGATTTTTTTATAATTAATTTTGATTTTATTAGGATAAATAAATATATTTGGCTCAATAAGTTGTTTATCTCTATCAATCCTGATTAAGTAACCTCCAAATTGTTAAATAAAAGCAATTAGACACACTTTTAAAGTGTTTGTTTGTCACATTGTACCTACTAACTGGGCCCTATTTTATAAAGCTACAAGTACAAGCCTACAATTTACAAGTTACAAGTATCAGTAACTACAAGTTACCAGTTACAAGTGTTTTATAAACATGCCGTATTAACTACAAGGGTAGTTACAAGTTACAAGTATCGATTATAAGTCTAAATTACAAGTATGCTTCTCATCTCTAGAAATGTCACCCATGAAAAAAAAACTGATAGTTATTCACTGCTTGATAAAGTTTAATGTTCATTTATAATTACAATTACAATACAATTATAATGAAATTGATCTCTTTATGATCAATAAAGGTTGCGTCACACAAGTTGGCGGATGAGAAGTTAGCTGCAAGCTGCGTAATAGTCATTCAACGTGCGGCTTTATGTGAGCTTCAGTCAGGATTGGATATTGCGCAGCTTATAGCTAGTTTTACATCCGCCAACTTGCCTGGCGCGGCCTATACTTGATATAGGTATATAAAATAAACCTGATTATATAATTAAGTTCATATTATACAGGGCTACTGGTAATCAATTAGCATCCTTTTAGGGGCTTATTCTGCACATCAAAACTAACAACTTTTGTTCTATGAATTTTGTCAAAACTAAAAATCAGCTGTTCCATACATTTTGTTAACCGGCTAATCTAATCCGGGAACGATATTATTTCTATGGAACAGAATTTCATCATCCACCTGATTTGTCGGGACATAGTATATTTTTATTCTTTCTTTAAAAGCCCTTGGTTGTCGTCGTTGCAGCCTCGGCGTAAGCAAATTATCGTTGTCGGAATTCGAAGAATACCTATTCATTGTATTTATGTTGTTTTTGTAGCTAGTTTTAATTTCGTCTTCACTTGTAAACATTTTACCTAGCGTCAGAGTTAGGTAAAAAAAAATACAAGTTGTAGTGATAAACTCTTGTAAGCCTAAGATTTTTATAAAACACTTGTTCGATTTAACATTTAAAAAGTAAAATACTCTATGGTTTGTCTATGACCTACGTACAAGTGCTTGTACTTGTAGTTTGTACATGAGTTGACTTGTAGCTTTTTAAAACACCGTACTCAGTTATTTTTTGCGGTGTTGCCAGTTTTTCACTACAAGTACAAGACTTGTAGCTTTATAAAATAGGGCCCTGGTCACACTGGTAGGTTATAATTTTTAATTTTAGCAAATTAAGCGATGAATGTGGATGAATAAGCTACGAATGCAAGTAAAATAACGATAGAAGCACTTTATCATTGCTAAACTAGAAAAAGTAATAAGCTGTATTGTTATTTTTCATACAATTTATTTTTCGCATTTAAAAAAAATTGGAGGGGTGAAAAAATCTAAATTAAATGTTTTTGGGAAGCCCATAAAACAAGCTCTCAAATGATGTATATATCATCTTGGTTCGATTTTTCTCTGAATAATATACCACTTGTGGACGTCACCTTTACTATCATAAATATGTATAACTTTCCTCATTACTTCGCACTTTCTTAACCACTCAAAAAGTCGTAGAACAAAAGTTGTTAGTTTTGATATACAGAACAAGCCCCTAAAACAATGCTAATTGATTAGATATAACCCTGTTTAAAAGACATCATTCATTTTGGGCTATATCTGAAAGAGTGCCGACCAAAACAATTATTTAGGCAATAATATTCGTAGATACATAATATTATCCTGTACATTTTACCCCACATGACCAACCCTCTAGAATCACCTCCTGTGCAGTAGTTAGTTACCGAGTTTTGAAAACAATTATTTAAAAAAAAAGATTTTATCAACCAGCTATGAATGAAACTGAGACACTGTTTAATGTACATATCAACATACACTTAGGCCAGCGAACGAATATTTTGATATATTTGATAGTAGACCCTTTTGTGTTCTCTATTGAACTTAAAAACATTTATTTGAATGACAATCATCAAAATCACTGAAGCCGTTTCCGAGATCCAAAATCAATATTAGGTAGTTTAGAAAATACTAAAAAACACGCTTTCTTGGCATATCAAATAAAAAGAGTAAAATAAAAGAGTGTTTTTTAGGTTTTTTTTACCATATTTATTTTTCAATATAGATATAGATTTTTTTCTATTTTTTTAGTAAATATATTGTCATCCATCTTTGATAGGTGTGGAAATTTAAAGAAAATGTTATCGCTCAAAGTAGGTCAAAATCGAGCTCAAAGGGGTTGGTTACAAGCAAGCAAACATACAGGTTAAACTAATAAAACCATGTTAATAAAATAAATAAATGACAAGCCAACACATATTAACTACAGTAAAAAGCGTCTAATACTACTGAATATGCAATGAACGGTTCTAATAACTTATTAGAAATAAGCAGGTAAGTTGGTGAATATTTTTGTTAATATATGAAAATAATTAATTTCAATATTCGATAACTACGCAGGGAGTGATCATAGAGGGTTGGTCCCATGGTATAACATGTTGAGAATTATATGCATTAATACTATTTGGTCGGAATTATCAGGATTAGCCCAATATGAATGTTGTCTTTTACAAACCTAATAGTTAACCAAGATTCTACTTAAAAACATAGGTAGTCATTAATTGGTAGTCGGGTTAAAAGGAAGTTTGGCAAAAACGAGTACTATACAACCATAGATTTATTATGACTTCTACCGATTATGCACCGAGAGAAGTATCGAATAACATATTGCAATGCAATAAAATCGTAACTTTGTCCATCACTATTTGAAGTAATGTAAACATTCAATATATTTGCTTTTCTCAAAATTATCGTTTTATGCTGTGTTGTGAATTAAAATAGATAGTTTTAAACGTCATTTATAGTTCCTGCATTGAACACTTATTCATATTTCAAAAACATAGACGTGAAAATACAAAAACTACGACTAACCTAAAAATTATAAACATTCGCTTTTGTTCTTAGAACACGATTCGCAGCCCCAAACACAGCAGGTAACCATGGTTGTTTTTTATTGTTTGTGCCCTTATAATGTTATAAATTCTATTTATTTACACGTTTAATACAATATTTGTAGAAATCACAATCAGCTTTGCTATAGCCAAAACATAAATATGAAGATAATTTCTTATTGGTTGGATGGTCTCAGAATAATGACGGCTACAACTATCAAAAGCCTTTTGGGGTATAGTGGATGGCGGGAGGCGAAGAATTTGATTACATATTTTTAATGCCATAATCTTAAGACATAGGGAAGCAAACAATAAAATTAAAGCAATGAGGTGATGTAATGAGAGTTGAAGGGCAAAAATCAGAATATAATCCACGCCCTTCGTTCCTACAGGACCTCAAATTAGCCGACCACTATAAGGTCTGAATCTTTGCGGGAGGACATAAGAATTTACTTCGTATCTATTCCCTCTATAATCTAAGATTAGCACTAACGTTTATTTACTTAAAATACGTCCGAGTCAGAAATGCCAGACACCCCTACTGAATAGTTTCCCCTTATGCGCCGCAGTCTGGTACAAGTCTAATGACTCAGAGGATTAGTGCAGCTTGCCAATAGTTTGTTGCAAAAATTATTATCATCTAGTATTGGGCACGGCATGAGAGACAGGGTTTGGAGTTCAAATAAGTATGCATATTTGTGTAACAATTTTAATGACCTACATACCTGCCAGCCGTAATTAAATATAGTCCACTGTTGAACATACGCTTACATTTGAAGAGCAATTAGATTTGAAGAGAAATCAACCTTTCTGGCACTGTTGTAGATTAATAGATTTAAAATCACGTATAACATATTGGTATACCTAAATAATAGGCCCAATTATAAAGGCGCCATCGTAATTAAAATAGCTAATTAGAATATTTTTGTTTATTTTTCACTTTAGGCATTCGATAGACAAAACACTTTTTACGTTGCTATTAAATTTACGATGGCGCCTTCATAATTGGGCCTTATATATTTCTATCCATTCCATATCGAATATATGTATTCTCCAGACTTATATCTACCTACTTAGGTACAGTTTTCCTCACCATATATTTCTTCACAGCAATCTCAGTTGTATCGATCTATCGTCGAAGCGAGCACTTCCCGTATTCATATTTTTGCAACTAATGATGTTATCTCATTATGGCTGTCAGTATTATAATCAAGTGTTATCTAGGCTTGTACCTCAGTATTAATCATCCATTACTCTCACAAGTCCGCTGACTGGCGCATTCCGCGAGCTTTCCCGACAGGTGGCTAACGGGACACGACTCCGAAGATTCCGAAGCCGAGAGCTTCAGTTTATCGTCTATTCATCTGTCACCTAATTAAAAAGCATAAATGATAAAATGATTTACGGGAACAGCGGGCCAATTCCACTAAGATTAGACAAAATTAAAAACATCACACGCATATACGTCATCAACTGCAACTGTAACGTTCTTGATAGTTTTCAGAAAGCAAAAGTACGTATAAGATCCCGTTCAGACATGGTCTCCGTGTTTACCTTTAGAACCCTTTTTAAGGAATACCTACGACTTTAAAATTTATGCTCTGTTTGTAAGTAGCGCCGTATTACCAAATAAGATTTATAATGGTATTATCATTATTACATTGCACGTATCTGTCGTTACTGGATGCGATGTTGATACAGCAAATTAGCAGTATACCAACGATAAAACGGTGACCATGTGTGAACAGGTTGTAGATAGATAGATAAACTCTTTATTGCACACCAAGAAATAAACAAAAAGAAGAAACAAAGATACATAAACAGTGTAACAATTGGCGGCCTTATCGCTGATAGATCTCTGCCAGGCAACCTTAGGATGGAGAGGTTGTAAGGTTCACAAAAGTTCCAGTTCAATTTCATCTCTGTGAGCTGAATTAGAGCCCTATTATTTTGTCATTTATTCATTTGTCGCCTAATTAAAAAGCATAAATGATAAAATGATTTAGGTACGGAAACAGTTGATCTACTAATAGCAGCCGCAGATATTTATCTGTGAAATTAAAATGCGTGGAATTACTGCGTGCGTCGTTTTGACCGTCACGCACAAAATGTCACGCAATGGTTTACATAAACTAGTAAGAAATTAAAAGGAGCTACTTTACAGTTACTAAAGAAGTTGTTGCAGTGATAATATTCTAACTAGCCCAATTGAATGTTAGATATATTACGATGAAGATTAAAAATTGTTTTGTGATCCGACTAAAGATAGAGTCAACAGTTTTCCTGTAGTTCGGAGGAGACAGTATTTTACGTCAGACTGCGGTTCTCCGTCACTCGGACCTCATTGACCATTAAAAAGCTCTAAACTTTGCAATATAAACTTATCGAGTTTTAATGATAATACTCGTAATGTACTCTATCTCTTAAAATACATATGTAGGTAATACACAGACGTCCAAAAAAAAAGGCAGATAGCGTCGCGTGGAACTTACTAGGGACTGCAATTGGCTAAGCTTAGCTGGTAGCGGAAACGTATTACTCGAGCGTTTAGTATTACTGAACTTGCAGTCACATGCTTGTTCGATGAGGCGCTGTCTACCTTTTTTATGGAAGTCTGTGTGGTAATTAGTTGTGGGTGAGAAACTGAACCGATTGTTTGCAATTCTAGCATTTCTTCAGTTTATAAAAGTGATCTACAATCGTTAGTTTTCCCCCAAAGGAAAAACTTTTTCAGCGTGATTTCATAGAGCCAAATGAGTGTAGATTAGGTATGTGTAGTCAAAATAAAACGAAGTGGTACTCCATTTACACTTTAATGATTTTAAACAAATAAAACTTACATGAGACATCACAATTATGCTTCGCAAAATAATGTAGACGTCATGAGATTCATACTAACAGTTCCAGCCAGTTCTATCGTCTAAAAATATAATCTGCCTTAACATTAAAGAACTTTGCCTACCATTAAACATGGACTCAAAGCACGATTTATAAATACTCTACAAGGATAGTCAAATTTTTTATAGGTAATCCAAAATTGATTATTCGCTATTGGGTATGACTGACTTATGTTGTTACATAAATAATTTTAACATCAACTTTGTAATTTTCAACTGCACGTGAAAAAATATATTCAAAGCTCAAAGAAACTAGGTAGGCAATTACTATTTTTGTTACTAAAATATAATATGTATAGCCTTAATCAATATGGTACACTAGGTGGGACATTCATCATAATCATATCAATAAACGAGAAAGTGATTTATACTCTCTTTATGCATTTAAAAATATCGGCTTTAAAATATGTAATACAAAAGGGATGTCTTACAGTTAACGCGAACACTTATACTGATATCGATTCATACAAAAATATCTTTTTTATACACATTGACCTGAAACAGCTAAGCACTACCACTCTTCATTGATTTACTAATGATTCTGATTCTGACGTAGCCTAATACAAGTAAACGGTAAATCAAACGGAGGGATTCAATAATGTTACTATAAGAAATGAGACACCTTATCTCCTATTAGATTAGAATTTCTTACGAGAAAATTGTAACTCCACTCTCAACATTTTTACAATAGAAATAAAGTTATTTGTGATATCGAGTTCCCAAAATTTAATAATGAGTGTAATCGTATCCTACAAATCGTATAGAACAATAAAAACAAAATAAATTAGGCATTTCATAATAAAAACTTACAAATTAATAATATCTTTTAATTCTGGAATTTAAACTCTTGCAACTTATAACTAACACTAACAAAAACTACTAAATACTATAAAACAGGAGGTACTTAAACAAATGTGCTTTCTTTGATTGAGCGTCGGTAATTAAAAAAAAGCTGAATTTAAATTTTGAAAAAAAAGAACTCTAATAAAACATCAAACAGTATCGGATCTAATAAAGATAAATGTATAGTTTTATTAGGCTTACTTTTGTACATAAATACATCATATAAGGTAACGCACGTTAGGCAAGAAAACTGTTATTAATTTTGATATCTATTCAAAGTATCACATACGGGAGTTTGTTATGGTTCTATATATTACTTGTTATTAAAGATGTCATTGGTAACAGTATCTTACTTCGCTCATTATCATCTCCTTGATGTCATCTCTCGTCATTATACACTATAACGACAAAATCCCCTCGTCGCTCTGCGACTTCCATATTCGTAACTATTTACAAATATCTATTTACAGTTATGTGATTTAATTTGGCTTTTTCATAAACAAAATGGAATGAAACCACACAACAGGAATGTTTAGAAACAAAAAATCTATTTACAAATTATTCCGAGTGCTATCTTAGTTCACTCAATCAATATAACAAATAATAGCGTCAAGCTTAATTGCCAAATGCGATAACGACAAAGCTATCATAAATTTTAGTGATATAGTTTAATTTTCTATTTACAAGAGACAACTATTTTCATTATTTAAAGTAACAACGCAAAAATTGGAATAAATAATGCTATTGTAAATTTCCTCATATCAGCTCCACCAGTTTGTTTGTTGCTGCCTAGCCCACCGACCACAGCGCTACTTATGTTGTCATCTTTAGCTGCAGGCGTCTTTACCTGACCATCACTGCTGTCACCCAACATATCACCGGTATCTACGTCGTTGGTTACATCACCTTTCTTTATGGCACTTGGGATTTCGTTTTCTTCGGGTGAAGGTGGCACTGTTTCTGGTGGAGGAGTTGTGGTTGTTGTCGTAGTCGTTGTAGTGGTAGTAGTGGTAGTTGGTACTAAGCTGTTGTTGCCAACGAAGTACACATCACCATATACGGCTTCCACTTCTAAGGTGTTCTCGATACGCTGTCCTCTCATCTGCCTTGATCTTGAATCTTTTCCATCGTAAAGTGTAATCAATTTGGCTGTATATTGCACGTCGCGTTCTATTTTAGTTCCTCTAAATGTAACATTGCATGCAGTTCCGGGTTCCAGGTACCGTTCAAGTTTGTACATCTGGGTTACATTTTCTGAAAAAAGATTTGCCCATTGAATTTGTTGTGATAATGAGCCGTCAGCCATATCAATAGATGTATTCAGCCCGATAGCAATGCCGTGTCCGTGTCCCCAAGAAAGAGTGTGATCATAAGAGTATGAAATTTCAGTTGTAACAGTAGCAGCTTCATCTCCTTCGTTTCTCAAAACCCTTTCGTCTATAATTTCTTGATCAAAGGGTCTAACGTGTTCAGTTGCAATATCAAGTTGAACGTTTTGTAACTTATATGCCACAGGTTCAATTTCCCGCAAAATTTCGCCGTTGGTATGCGTGTCTATTTCGTTGGTGGTGTCATTGTATATTGTCAGTAGACCAGTTGAAATTCCATATTCTATTCTGCCGATGCTATATGTGCTTCCGCTGGCTAACTTAGATCGTCCAATAAATACTGAATCAAATGAGGAGTCTACAACTACAGCTCCGTTTGGTCGTGGATTAAATTTCAACCAAGGCACCCAGTAAATCAACGAAGCATTCTCGCTATTTTCAAGGACTTCAAAAACATCGTATTTGCTGCCAGAAACAGAGCAAGATGAATATTCAGGTTCCAGTTCTCCTAGCTTCATATCACCATGATGACGCGCCCGGCAGATGTATATGGGTCCTGCGAAACAAAATAGTTTATTATTCTACTCAAAATCGATAAAGAATCGGCTAAAGATCGGCTCTTATCTACTATTTGTTGTAATTAAGTTGGTATCGGCCGGGTGGCTAGCCCTGGTGTTAGAGTATTTAAGCCGCCTGAAGGCCTCTGGCATAGCTAAACGGTTAGAACAACCAGAAACTACATTATAACGTGTTATCCGATAGATGGTAGCGCTCAGTTGTAAATGCCACACGCGGGCACCCATCCGAAAACTGACCGTGCTGAACGTTGCTTAACTTCGTTGATCGCTAACGAACACCAATTCAAACTATTTACGCTATGCTGTAATTTGCACTAGGTCATAATTTTAAAGATAGCCAGCCACATCTATGTAGGTATATATTTTGTGTACAATAAAGTGTTTTCTATTCTATGTAAAACAGTTTTCTGATATACTCAGTAGGTACGATTTTTTTTGTTTGAGGACCTAACTTAATTGTTTAACATCTTTTAACAATAGTAATAAATTCATTATTAGTAACAAATTGTACCTACTAGCTATCTTTTATGCTAAAAATCTATCAATGAAATATGTATAACATAGCATAGCCTTAAAAAAGAAGGTAATCTTTTTTCACTACCTTGATCAGACTGTGCTCCAGGCACGAAGTTCTGCATGGCATCTTTCTTTTGGCTCGACCATTTCAGGGTGCTGGATGTAACAGTCTGTTTCAACTTCGCGTTGTACAACCCAACGCCCGATTCGGCCATTGCTGGTACAGCGAGTGTTGCCGTAAGTAACACCACCCACCACCCACTTTGACAGCTTCTATATTTCTCCATCTTTCTATCTGGAACAAAGAAAAAATACGTTAATAGGTATATGAAACTAATAAAAAAATCGATTTAACTTATATTTAAATACGCAGCGCAGTGTCTATCTGCAATCATACATTATTTTCTATAGGAACATTACACAACTCTTTCGGATGTTTTTCAAGTGCGCTGCTTCGATTCGATTCAATGAAGCAACCTCGAAGCAACCTATTTTGCTAATCAATAGATGAATAGATCGCCCAACGTGAATAGTTCTACCTATTTACTAAATTGAGTCTGCCCTACAACCGCGTAATAAAGATCGACATTCAATAAATAGAAGTCTCATTTTCTTTTATCTGCTGGATAGTGATAGTAATTAGGAGAGTTTTATAAACTCTATAGCAACGTAATGCTACAGAAAAGCAGTTTGTGACCGTATTACTGTATTCTCGAGTGTTATTTACAAAAGTCAGTTAATTCAGTCGCAGAATTTTGACCCTTATGCGGTATTTGGGTGACTCCAACATTTTATCTAGATCGTCGTATAAAAGCAGTCCGTTTCCTGATTTATATGCAATTAAAGTGGGAGTAAACATGAAATAAATCGCTTCCATTGGAGATTAGTATCTTTCACTGTACATATGTATGTATGTAAGTTCGGATGGAATCTTGCAAGTTAAAGGACATGTCCTCAAAATGTATGGAGGCTGGTATAATAATAAACAAAAATTCGAACCACTACACTCGTTACATTTCGAGAAAGTTCATATTTTTCCGAGTCTATTACATAAGTTAAAACCAAAAAAGAGCCCTCCATTTTTTTTTAAACTAATTTTGAATCTATTAGGATAAATAAATATATTTGGCTCAATAAGTTGTTTATCTCTAGCAACCCTGATTATGTAACCTCCAAATTGTTAAATAGAAGCATTTTTATCAATTAGACACAGTTTTTTATGTGATTTTTGTCACATTGTACCTACTGACTGGTCACACTAGTAGGTTATAATTTTTAATTTTAGCAAATTATCATAAGAATGTGGAAGAATCAGCTACGAATGCAGGTAAAATAACGATAGAAGCACTTTATTATTGCTAAACTAGAAAAAATACAAAGCTGTATTATTATTTTTCATACAATTTGTTTTTCACATTTAAAAAAAAATGGAGGGATGAAAAAATCTAAATTTAATATTTTTGAGAAGCCCATAAATCGAGCTTTCAAATGATGTATATATCATCTTGGTTTGATTTTTCTCTGAATAATATACCACTTGTGGACGTCACCTTTGACCAACTTCCAGGTTTCCGATTAAGCTGAAATTTTGCACGCATATGTATATCGCGTGACAATGCAATAACATGGTACCATGAAGCAGATGTGATGATAGAGTCGGAAGGAGGCCATAGGATCTCTTGGACTAAACAAGATAGACCCGTCGTGTTTGGGCTCGTTTTACTTGTCTTGGCTAGCACTCGGCTGCTACATGGGGTCCAGGATCTCAAAAGCTTGTATTTTTAAATAGTTATATTTCCCACTCTATCCCTCTTAGATCCACATATAACCTCACCCTTATGACTCCTTCCGCTCGTTCTGAAAAATTTTATGGTAAATCGTTCGCATTCCAGGCTGTTCAGCTTTGGAATGCATTGCCTGTGTCCATCAGACGCGCTACATCTCTGGCGGTTTTTAAAGAACTTGTATATAATCATTATATGTCGCAGTTGCCGTCTCTCTAGGATGATGCACATTCACTTTCAATATTACTGTTCCATAATTATTCATTTTCGCTTATTTTCGTCATCAGTATAAGCTGTTTAAATAGAGTCATTTATAGTTTTCCGATATTTTATTATTTATTATATATATTAGTTTATTTTATATTTTGTATGAGTTGGTTGTTATTAGAATTTATTAGAATGTATGTTGTATAAGTAAGTATATACATATATCACTTTCATACACACCCCGTCGCCTAAACCTTTAAATTAATCCGTCACAAGTAACGGTTGCCTGGAAGAAATTGCTTTTTAGCGATAAGGCCGCCGATTGTAACACTTACTATAAGTTCCTAGTATAAGTTTTCCTAGTTTATTTAAGTTTTGGTGTGGCAATAAAGAATTTATCTATCTATATATCTATCTATATTTTTATAATAATTTATTGTTTATAAAAATGCATGGAATAGTGAAAAATTGGTGAGAAAAGCTGATGTTACGATATTTCTTTGGACAGATTATTTCAAAAATAAGCTAACATAAACGGGGAGAAGGATGGATCGTTGATAAAAATATTCCGACGTGAGTAATTTCATTTCGCCTGACAAAGTTAGCGAAGGTGGGTCGTGTTGAACCACGTTGCCTCGAGCGAGATGCCGATATAGGAATAACCTTTGACTTAACCACGTTTACTTTGATACTGAAGAAAATATTACCAGCATGTTTCCTGAACATTTTACGAAAGTTGAACCAACATTAGATATTATATTGTAGGTATATCCGATATTATATTATATCTATCTAATACATTTTTATTTTGAATCGCAGCACTCCGCACCAGTACTTATATATCCTGTAATAGTTTTACCTACGTCATTAACATTTATTTTTGGTGGTCTCTTACTATGGGCCTTATCAGTAAGCTCCAAGTCAAAGAAGATATAATAATACTAGTAGCCCAACGAGCTATGGAGAGGGCTATGCTCGGAGTCTCTCTGCGGGATCGAATCAGGAATGAGGAGGTCCGTAGAAGAACCAAGGTTACCGACATAGCCCAACGGATTAGCAAGTTGAAATGGCAATGAGCAGGGCACATATCGCGGAGGACTGATGACCGGTGGAGTCGAAAAGTTCTCGAGTGGAGACCACGTACCGGCAAGCGCAGCGTAGGACGTCCACCCACAAGGTGGACGGATGACCTCATTAAGACCGCAGGATCGCGCTGGATGCAAGCCGCTTCCAACCGGTCTTATTGGAGATCCATAGGGGAGGCCTATGTCCAGCAGTGGACGTCCTTTGGCTGATGGATGGATGATTAACATTTATTTATAATATAACTTACAATAGTTCAATTATTTCATTATATTACGAGAAAAACTGTGTAATTTTCACATGCTTTTCTGTATTATTATATCTTCTTTGCCATAACTAAGCACATATGCATTGCAGTGATCATATCTGAGTACATTATATTGCTTCTTGCCATCTAGATGCCTCATGCATAAGGTCCCATAACTTTGGAAATATTTTAAAATAGTCCTCAGAGTCCTCACTAAAAGCAGATGACGCACGAATATAAATCAGTATTACTGTGACCACAATTGTAGTAGATTTAATAAGTTCAATTGGAGATTGACACGGCACATTTGAAGTGACATAAATCCGGCCACCCTATTCTCTAATATTAGATCGAGTAAAGAAAAATCGAATTTAAGAGGAGGGACGAATGATGACGAATTGGAAACTATAATATTTAGATTGGTCACGGAAGATTTTCTGCAACAGCTTCTATCTTGTCATATTGGCCACATATTTCGTATATGTTCTTTTAAAATAATTATAAATGTAGCGTCCAAGTTAAGTAACGTTCAGCACGGTTAGTCTTCGGATGGGTGACCGCGGGTGGCATTTACAACTAAGCGCTACCGTGGCTCGGATGACACGTTAAATTGTAGATCCCGGTTGTTTAACCGTTTAGCCATAGCAGAGGTCTTCAGGCGGCTTTATAACTCTGACACCAAGCCTAACCACCCGGCCTATACGAACTTGCTTAATATAGTAATGAATGTTACTTTTATACAAGCAACATTCTTTTTCAATGTTTGACATTATTACCTATATTCAAAATGAATGCACAAAGTACGTGATGTTCCCGCATTCCGTCAGGCTAGAGCCGGTGCCGGCCGCAGACCAAGCGAGTTAAACCCCATTGTGGGTGTGCAAGCACCGAATCCGAACAAGCTTTGTATGCCTGCCAATATGACACCCACCACAATCGATTATCCGCTTTTCTCTCGATCGCCCTTGTGTTACTTTCTCTCTGTGATTGTCTACAATCACACTATTGTTTTGGAATAGTGATCCCGTGGACTGTTATAATGCGAGTCTTCACATACCTAACAGTTCACGGGATAACTATTCCAAAATATTTATTTTTCGCAAAAAATGGTATGACCGACTTCAACCGTGTACAAAATTCGCGAATATTTCGCAAGGATCGAAGTAGCATTTTTCACATTATTGTTGTATTATCAAAAATGGCTCAGCCGATTTCGATAAAATTTAAATGGGACCAATTTCGCAGTATACTCTTTCTAATAAAAAAATAATTATCGAAATCTGACTACTATGTAAAAAGTTATAAGAATTGAGTACCTCCTCCGTTTCGCCGTCAAAAAGAGACCACAACGCCTCTGAACCTGCTTTTGTATACAAATGTGGTACCTAAATTAAATAGGCAATTAATAAATAGGCCAAATCGTGATTCATATTTTCAAAATATCATAATTACATATATTTTCAACAATTTTAGCTATCAACTTTGTACCCGGAGATAACACAAATAGAACTTGAATATTGTTTCGACACATGATCATCTACACTTGATTTCGATCTCCCTCGAGGAATTAGGAGTGATAACATGTAGAAGGGAAACACAGACAATTACTCTGCGGTAGGCTTTAATGACTCGATTTAAACTCCCCATACAAAGCTTCCAACACAATACCTTCATCGCGACTACTTGTGTACGAATAACACTCGAAGCGAGGGGAGACAACAAGCTTCAAACAAAACAAGGAAATCTCTCGTCTGAGTTTTCCCACTTGTTCGTGCCACTGAATCGAAAACAAACCGACGACTCTCACTTCAGCGTTTAGTTTCATCATTTATTTGTTCGTAAGTTTTCTTGTCATGTATTTTTATTTCAAACTTATTCCTATCATATTTCGAATCTTTAACTATTTTTCGCTTATATGTACCAAAAAGACCCCGTTTTGGAAGTGTGCTTCATGAATATTGTAATTCTCAAAAGTTGGCGAATATAAAATACAATATTTTACTCAACTGGGTCAACCCTGTTAAATTTCTTTAAACTTGGCAATGTTTGGGCATGAAATTCGTTATTCGGTATTTGCCAAAAGATGACATCACCCCGCTCAAAGGCGAAGTTGTATTTTATTCCATAGATATTGTTGTGGTAGCTAGCAATAAAACTTTACGATGCTCAACGGATAATGTGACTTTACTGAGGTCATGTTTTAATGTGGCTGGACACCTAACGGACAGGTACATGCTCAGTTATTTCATTTCATTAGCCATAATTCAAGCATTAATTGAACACAAGGCTATTGTCTTTTCCAATGTCAATGTTATTACAGCATCAGTTGGATAAGTTCTTACATCGTCACTGTTGTTTGTAATGAGATGAAGTTTATTTGAAAATTACAGCCATTTGAGTGGTGTTTCCCGTGGATTCATTTAATTGGAAAATTGTCTTCAGCCATGTTTCGTTATATCCGCCAAGACGAATAAACATAAAGATTATTGAAGATACAGCATCATTGGCCGCATAACAAACTTCATTTAATTATTTCAAATCTATTCAATTCATTTCACGTTAGATATCTCGAGCCGTGGGAATCTAAACAACATGGCCATTACCCCATAACTAAGATTCTAATATGCTTACAGAAGTTTAGTCCCAGTTTCCGAGTGATTTATGTGAATTATTATCTCCAGGGACAGCTCTTGTGATGATACTTCGCGCTTTATCTTTTTGTTGTCAGATAATATTTATAATCAAATTTTATAAAATTATATTTCAGGTTATTTTGGGTAAGCAGCAGCATCGAAAAAACAATATATTTATTTGTAGGTATTTTTTAAATACTTGAGTGATGATTTGATGTTTTAAGTAGATACAATAATTTTATGATTAAGTAATATATATTAGAATAGTAACAATTTATCAAAATGCACGTGCAATCATCAGCATAATAAAATAAAATAATTTCATTTTAGACAGCATGAGTACGGACGGTAAAAAAAATAATTCCATCACTTAAGTAAGTTATTGGGAAAGAGCAAAGTACCTCAGGCTATTAGCTTGCACAGTAATCGCATTACCTACATGCAATCGATAGCACTGTACTAGACCGGATTACTGTCGACTGCAAGGGGATTTTAAAGAAAAGCGAATCGCTGGTCTAAGAAAAAGATCAGCTTATATTACTGACTCCGTAAATAAGTAAAATATCGCTTTATAAGATTTGGCTTTTCATATGTTCATTGATAGGGTTCTAAAACTCTAATAATAGCCCCAATGTTCAAGTTATTAGTTATTTATTAGTAAGTAAGTAATTAGATCATTGCAATTTTTAAGATCACTCAATGAAGATTTTGAAGTCATTTAACGGATATTATAATTTCAATTTGCGCAGACAATGGACATATCTTTTTTTTTCTCAACCTATGCTTTCCCACTTCTGGGCAAAGGTCTCCCCTACTTCCTTCCATTTATCGCGTTCTGTAGCCAAATCCTGCCAACCTTCCCGGAAAGTGTCAAGATCGTCATACCAGCGTTTAGACCTTCCCTGCTTTCTTCTGCCCTCCGGTTCCCACTGTGTGACGATCCTGGTGCATACGACCACATTACCCGCCCAATACCATTTTAGTTAGCAGCTTTTTAGCCTACGTGAACTACACATGAGAGGAAACGCACTGTTGTGTTACGAACTCTATCCGTCCTTTTCATGTATAACAATATCAATCTGTTAAAATAATCCCAACATCTCACTCATTTATATTTATATATGTTTTTTTTGTCATTAATTACTGTCTTGAACTGAATTTATATCGGATATGTCGATGTCCTGGCTAGGCTTCCCAGTCACGTTGTGACACAACACTAAGCTTTTAACCTAGTTGTGTACTGCCGCTTACAATGCAAATATTCCGTTAACGCCAGCTAGAGGCTCCGAGCAGACGTGGACGGACGTCGCACTAATATAATACTTAAGCTTAATACTTAAGCTACCGTATTTCTCTGTTGCACTCAGTATATCATAAGTATGTCTATTAAATTGATGATATTATTATCGTAACGGTAAATAATCTTAGCAGCTGTTAGTCCCATGCTCGTACCGCTGCTGTATCTGTGCCGTTAGACAAAGCGTTCAATTAGACCTGAAGCAAAAGTTATGTCTGTATTCTGTTTAACCAGTTCAATTTTATCAAACCTGTTACTTTGGTCACTTCAGAGTCACTGCGTCAAGCTTGATTTACTTGTTTTGTTCTGAACTTTGCATTTGAGGCTATAAACACGTCTACGGTTGGTCGTCACTGTTTATCTGTGAAATCATACGCATACCTCACGAAGATGTGGAACCGTTAGCGGTACACTTTTCTTGTTATGTTATAAATTATCTCAAGTGCTCTTCGCTCGTGCCATCACTCCATCAGTCTCTGTCTATTTTTAGATATGGCATTTGTCAACGTGTGGTTAAAGACATTGCGGTTCTGTGAGTAATAGTTTAGCCGAGAGTGTCGGCAGGGCGGTCCGCACAGGGAGGCAATTATCTTGGTAATAGCTTCGTTATCAGACCCTGCCTCATCTCGATAGCTAATGAAACGAGCGCCGTCGCTTTTGCCTCGCCTTTCTCTATACTATACAGTTTCAAGCCAATGAGCTCAATGCACATTGTTGTAATTAGAGCTATTGTCATTCAACGAACTGCTGCAAAAAAAGCACCATAGATGTTTATCCTGTCATACTTTTAGATAATTAGTACCTCTTTTTTATGCCAATCGTTTATTTTGGTACCTATCTTGAAATGTGGTTAGGTAGTCAATCAGCAACGGCGAACGCCTGATTGTGTATTACAGTAAATAACGGCACAGAAAATGTTTTGTACCATATTGTACTGTTATTTCAAACGACGTCTGTGTTGCTTTTACAATAGCGGTAGCAAATTCAAAGTAAACGAAATAATATGGTACAACGAACCGGAAAAGACGTAGAGTTAGCCTACACTACTACAATTACGCAAAAAGTCAATGAACTAGAAGATTCTGCGATAAAGTGAAGGGATCGGGTCGGATCCATTACGAATCGTCTTTATCAGAAAGTGGGTATGCGGAACTATACGAGTAGGTACACATCACAATGCCGGTCTATTGTATGAATGCAGCCGATATGAGTTTTTACGTTGCGAAACTGCAAATTGTTCCCCTGAGAGCCACAGTCTCCAATGCATCGGTCACAGTTAGCTGTACCTTTGTACATAAATTTATTTATCACCTATATCCCTTCGGCTTGTTATTGCAAGCGTACTTCCAGTATTTATACATCTACAAATCTTTTGAGAAAGGAATGTTATTTTAAGTAGTGTGCATAACTTGAATTCTGATTTCGAGTTGTCCAGTTTTTGTTGGACCTGCACCGGTGTCGCGCGCTGCTGCCTGTGTGTGCACTCGCGCGTGAACCAGCTGATGGCGTGGGAACAACATCATGCGTGAAAACCATGTAACCGCAATAAGCATCGTGCATTATGGCGCCTCTGAGATTTTATCTCTACAAGTTCCAAGAACGTTCTGCATTAATTGACTAAATGAATGTGTCTATTTATAATAAACGTAGCGATTTTCTTGTGCGGCTGATGAATCGATGCTATCGCGTTATCTGTATGAGTTAGGACACATTTGATTAATATACTCGTAATTATAAGAGCAGATATCTGTCAGAATTACATCTTGGTGTCAAATGTCACTATTGTTTATACAAGTGATGATGTAGATGTTGACCGAGCGTCGAGGACTGCAACTGAGTCAAACAGTACACATAGAAGTGTTCTTCAAAGCTCTTAAAACAATAGGACGCTATGCGGGCTCGTGTCTCACCTTTTGACAAGTTGTATTGTTCTCAACAATGTCGTTGACAATACAATTAGCTAATGATTGCTCAATGAAGTTACATCTGCTGAAGATACTTTTTGTAACAGCCACTATACTTTTGTATTATCTTTACATAATATTGGCTCATGTAGCTTTTTTGTATGGTCGTATTGAGTATACTTGTTCAAGTGTTTGCTTATTTACTTATCAGTTACCTGTGTTATCTCCTTTGCGACAGGAAGAGCTTATCTAAGTAGTATTTTATTCATTTTACATAGTAATTATAAATTAATGAATAGTGGATTGAATCGTACCAACAGGAGTTTGCTATATGGTCGTGTTTTCTCGTTTTCGGCATGATGGGTTTATCTGGCTAGTATTTCTTACGTTATTTCTTGCTCTTGTTTCTTGTCTTAAATTACATTTATACATTGTAGACCGTACCTACAACTGCAAGTGTTTGCATATTTGCTTTCGTGTGTTGTGTTATCTTCTTCGCGACAGGAAGAGCTTATCTGTCTAGACCTTTGAGCAAATATCTACAGAGCCACAGTCCCTAAGTGAAAGTAGTAAAAAAATATCCGTAGTAGTAGAGTAGTAAATGTCCGAGCGTCGACTTATTTACCGAGCACTTTGGCATCGCGCGGCGTTGTAGTCACATTGCGATGGCAAGCCGACTTACTAAAAGCCTGCCCACTACGTAGCTTGGGCAGAGTTTTGCCTCGGACACTTTTTTACACGATTGTGACTCTATAGATATTTTCTCGAAGGTCTAGACAGCACTTCAATGAGCTTTTAAAGTATTACGTACGTTTAACATTTCAGGTCGAAAAGTCATGTAACCGCTTCAAATAGGGAACTGTAGGAATAAATATTAACTATCCTATTATGATGACGTGAATCGATTAGTCGGCATAATGTTGTCCGTATACCTACGTAGCTGATAGTGTCACTACAATTAATGGGGCGAGTTGCCCACGTCCGTCACGCAATCATTTGCTCGCGCCCTACATTGCGAAGCTAATTCCGACTCTTCTCACTCTATTATCGTAACAGAGGTCATTGGTAACTCGTAAATAAATTATTGAATAATAGTGTTGCATTTTTAATACAGTTTCTAGTGAACAGTTAACTTCCGCCAATTTTAGTAAAGTAATGAATGTAGCAGCTTCCGTTCCGGTGGACAATGTTTATCAACTCATCGGCGCAGGTTCGTTAACCGTGTCGACGTTTGGAGGTGTCACAGTAGCGGCACAGGCAGGGATTGTACATTTCTATAGCCACAATCACCATTAAAATAATAACAGTTCTAGCTGCACATTGGACTGTAATTTCCGTTTTGAGTTTTGACTCAATTTCAGTATTCCCCGAAGAACGTGATGTTTGGTAAAGCCACAATTTGATTTACGAGTTTTGTTTTATCATTTTCTCGGGTTTCGTGCCGTTTCTGATTAGTATTGACGTGTATGAACAAAATTAATTTCAACAAACATTCAATGTGTAAAGCTTTTAGTTAAAGGTCTGTAGCTCACCTCGGGCACGCCTGTTTACTATTTTAAAGCATCGTAGACTGTGTCCTTGCCCCTAGTCAAGAAAGTTCACTGAATATACCACTATCCTCTTCGAAACTTGATTCGTTAATTAATTCATAGACATCCCGAAGTAATTGCTGAATATTTTGCTTAAATACATACTTTCATTTCAGTCGTGCAGTACAACATAACGTTTGCGCAAACGAATTAGACAGGTTAGCTATATTTTACCTTCCCATTGGCCGAACACGGTTAGTAATAAATTCCGCAATATTTATCCGAAGACAAAGTTGAGGTATAAATCAAGCGACGAGGGGCTAATTAGCAACGCTAGGATAAAGAGGACAGAGTTGGTATCTTCGCACCTGCTTGCCTTGCGGTCGAAGTAGTAGTAGCAATTCGTACTGCGATTGGTGATTAATTCGCGGTCTTCGCGGAATATTGAGGAGTTCTGGTACTGTTAAAGTTTATTATAGTCATTATAGGAGGTGTAATTATTAGCTTCGCCGCGTTAAATTGCCGTTAACAGCATCGTGATGTGCACTTTCATTCATCAATTAACACTGCTCTGCAGATTTTTCACTAATAATTATGTTCCAGAGATTATTATGAATTTAGAGAGCTAATCTAAAACTGAATATTTTCCTGCGCGATGTTATGATTGATATCCTAATTTGTGAGTATAAATATGTGACAAAAATAACAGAACGTAGAGTACGCTCAGTGGTGCTAGACTAAACAAACAATTCGGATTCCGATGCCTATTTCGTCGCTTTTATTTGTTTATTGTACTTGACTGAAACTAGTTTTCGAGAGCAGCACGCGTTCCGTCCCGAAGTTTTAGACTTTCTCTTCAAGTGTCGCAATAACATTTCTAATGACACATGCCCATTACTTGTAAAGTGTAGCCTAACAATAAACATTTAAAAAACGGAAAAAGGCATTTTCCCTTTTCCTGGAATGGTATTGCAAATGAGTGTTTGATCAACAAAGTTTTGAACCATTTGATATCATAGACTTATCATCAGGAATCCAAAACATTTTCATGGCTCGTTATTAAACTTAGCAATATTTCTAAAACCAGTTAATATACTGCTTCCAGAACTCAGGGAGTCAGAGAGCTCTTTTATTTTATAAATATACTATTGGCGGCGTTTTGCGTTTCATCGATCGCCTATCGCGTGCCCCGTCCAGTGTTTGTCTGTATAATTCGTGCGGGGATATTACATAATGATGTGCAAAAGGCGGATGCCGGAATGGAGGATGGCAATCTGCGCCTCCCCACGATTCGCGCAACGAGCGACAAGGTCGCCGGCTGATTGCCGGTAATAGCACTTATGATATACCGACGACACATTGGCCTAATTCTGCTGCACTCTAGATTTTTCAGATAGTATTAATCTTAAACTCATTTCCAGACAACCACTATAAATTAAACTAAATATAATGCTCCTATCTTCATAAAATGTGTCATCCAAAGTCATCATACTTCTTAAACTTCATCTTAAGAGTAGTACATATAAGAAATCTTTTGATCTTGTCACGATCGCCGCCCATACGGAGTCCCTAATAAATATTGAGCGCACAATGCACATTGTTGGTATATAGCGTTGCACAACCAGCAAGATTACAAGTATAGAGGCACTGTTTAGAGTCCAATTGCGCTGCCCATCCTTCGTCCTGACAGGATGATTGCGGGCACTCGTGGGCTCTCTAGAACGTGCTTCTGGTGTCGTGCCACTATTTTTAGACCATTGACGACATCACCGAAACATTCCATTGAGTCGACAATTTCGACGGGTTTTTTGCGGGTGCGCCACGCTTCAGTCGGCTCTGATGCGGCATAGCTGGGCGATCACGTTATGCATGATTTAATTGATTGTATAGTCTGTCATGGTCTTGATATGCACGAGAAACGTATAAACTTGTTCAATTTGCATGAATTATAATAATGAACATTTAAAGGTTGGATTATCTCTTTCGTTTTGCATAAGATTTGCGTCATTCCTTGAAAATGTTTTTACTGCAGTAGGTAACAGTAAAAAATATTTAAATAGATGCTGTCATAAATTACCTTTTTTGCCTGAGACTATAACACTGCCAGTTTTAATGAAGAATGATGACCGATGAACTCAAAATCTGAAACAATTGAAGAAAATACAATAAATAAGAATGCTAATGATCGGCAAATATCTACTTAACGTAAATCTAACTATAAATGTAGATAATATGAAACTTATACAAAAATAGATATCTATCTAATTTACGACATCTGAGGACAAAAACGATGTACGAAAACACGAGTAAAATGATATTTTACACGACATCGAGTATAAATAACAAAATAAAAACGACTATGAGTGTTATTTTGATGGGACAAAATGTGTACCTATTTTTGTCACTCTAATCATGAAAGAAGAGACCTTGCTCTTAATTTATATTGTGCGTAGTGTTCCTCAATTAAAGTAACTTACGCAAGAAAGTCTAACAATCAATTGGTTCCAATTTAAACTACAAACAAGTTGATAATGAAAAATAAAAATCGAAATATACCTTAGCAAAAACACTATAACAATAGATGCGATAACTGCAATTAACTTAATTTCAAGGGAGTTAGACAGATATAAAGTAGCAGAGCAGCTGCCTGATGTAGGGTCCACTTTAAATATGTTTTTTTCTTTAATTTTCTTCAACGACAGCTGTAACGAAGAGTAATATTCAAGTTAACCAGCTGCGATTAGTCACGAGTAAGGTAATTGAGAAGGCTTTACTAAAATAGATCCGGTCAAATATCTAATGTAAAAGACAATGTTAGTTCCGTACCTACCAGTATGAAAAAATATCATTTTTCATCTGTAAACAAATAATTAAAACTGTGGAAAAGTGACCACAAGTTTGACAAGGTAACTTTCAGTTCAAAGATATTATTAGATTATTATTAGAGAACAGGAAATCCTTTTTGACCGACGAAACGGAGGAGTTACTCAATTCGACGCGTATATGTTTTATGTGTAACTACGCATAACTCTTTACATAGTAAGATTTTAGATTTCGATAATTCCTTTCTTTTTTATTGGAAAGGTTATACTTTGAAGACCAACTTCAATTAAAATTTTATAGAAATCGGCGAAGCCATTTTTGATAAATCAGCAAAAATGTGTAAAGTGAAACACTCGCGAATCTGTACACGGTTGAAGTCTGTCATGTCATGAATTATCTATTTATCAGCTTAATTAACTTAAGTTTTTATTGCTCGATAAATTGCGGTCTTGATACATCCGATTATAACTATCATAATCTTGGGAGAATGCGTCATTTAACATTGTAGATGAGACTGCAGGCGCGAGTGTTTATAATCGTGCTATACATGTAGTCGTTATGCGTTGGTGATCCGTCCTTCTACAGCAAAGCACCCATTGTACAGCAACAAAGAACATCGAAATAAGACACCGCCTCCTGTCCACAGCGTCTCCACTTTAATTACAAAGTGCACAGGAAGCATTTAATTTATACGACGAGAAAGAGTTAACTGCATAAGAGAGTTCACGAGTCAGTTATTATTAGAGTTCCGAAATATTTTGATCGATCGGCCAATTCCTTTCATTAGACGATTCGCCGACGTCCGGACATGGCATCAGACGTTCGTTAGTTAATGGACCATTAGTGCCATTAGCTACATTTACTTTCCCGTATGTGTACTAGTAAGCAAGAGTCTAAGTTTCCCTGTTCCTCCGTATGATAGACAAGCGGGACAAGTTATAACAGAGGAGTGTGCTCGTTAGCTAAGTGTTTATTAAATTACTAGCTTTTGCTCGCAGCTCCGCCCGCGTTTTGATTTTTAGGCTGTCCCAAGGGAACCTGTTTCCGGGATAAAAGTAGCCTATGTCACTTTCCGTCTTTTAGACTATGTCCATGCCAAATATCAAGTCAATCCGTTGCTCCGTTGCTGCGTGAAAGAGGAACAAACCAACAAACTTTTCGGATTTATAAGTGAGGATTATTTTTTCATGTTTCCATTTTGCTTCTTTTGAAACTTTCAGTAGGTATTCAAATAGATCTCATCTGCAGTTTTTCGGGATACTTATCACATATTGTTAGGTGAACCGCAATGGAATCTGGATTCCCAATAACGACGGGGAGGGTGATAGGCAGCCCATCGTCCTGACAGGGGTCAAATAACCAAGACAAGGGATGTGGAATTAAATGTTGTAACCTTTTTCTCCTTGGCAGTTTTATCTGTGGTTTTATGTTTTCTCTTGCAAGTTCTTTGAAAGTTGAAGCTTTGAAAAGGTTAGCTCATTTGAACTGCAATTCATTTTTCTTTTGAAAGCACCCTTCTCTATATTGGACAGCTGATTTGCCTCGATAGGAAGAGAAACAGTAAAGCCCTTTTATCGGGCACTCTAGTGCTGGACCCGCCTCCGAATATGTCATATATCTTCTGACGAGCGATAAAGCGGTTGTTCATACAGTCCCCACGCGCCCAATTCCAAATTGGCTCGCAAAATCTCGCATCCCTTTTGTGCTATAGAGTTATTATTACGGGTCACTGATTTGATGAGGATCTATGAGAAATGTTTTGTTTAATTGTTTTGGTTACATTTACGAAGAAATACTTCACAATATCCATAATTTCTTCGAAACCCTGCACGTTAGTTTGATTTAGAAAATTTAAACGAATTAAGAAATAACTATGTATAATAACTAATATATGTTATGGATATATATCTTTTTACTATGTAAATGATTTCTTTCTCTTTACACTTAATAGTTTATACCAAGCCATCGCTCAAAACTTTACATATCAAAATACCTTGGAATGAAATATGTTATTAATTTAATATTAAAAAGTATAACTAGCATTTAGGATAACGTCCTTGTAAATTCCGAGACCCTACAAATAATTTTTGTAATGACTTATAACTCTGCTTAGCCAAAAACGGCATAAATAACCGCCCTCTATATTCTGGACTGCAGTAAATTCCAAGTTATATAGCCTGCCGGGGGTGTGGGAACTGCGTAGTTTCCGTCGTTGCCATGGCGACGCCCCGCACGTGGCTCAGGCTCCAGAGCTTTCGTAACCGGCGACCTCGAGCTTAGCAGACAGGAAGACAGGAACATACTGAACGTTCGAGTCCAATTCAGAAGTTATCCCTTCACGTGAACCGATTACACCGCATTTGTTCCATCGTGTTTAATCGCACGTGTAAACACGCCTACTATACCAATTTAAAGCCGTTTACGAAAGCGTCTATTCGTTTCAATTTATTGTATTACATCTAAATTGTAAATCACACCTCCCCCATTTTTGAAGTAAAGAAACATAGAATTCATAACATTTTTATTTTGTTGAGAGCTTCCATAGGGGTGTTTATGGTTTCACCCTAGTCTAATTGCGTTTTATTTATTCAAGACCTTAGTACCTTTGGATGGTCGCTTAGGGGAGAGGCCCCAGTAGCTCGTTAGTTCGGCTTTTGGTCTCGAGAGTTATATGATCAAATTGAGTTGTTCATTAGTAAACCATTGACACAGACACAATAAAAATATTTTCTGCCTAAAAAAATAACATAGGTACTTAAGTCAAATTTTCGAATTTATTGCTGATAAAAAAATGAATGAAATATTATTACTATACTTGTAAATGATAAATGAAAATCACATTTAGCGTTCTGTTTTAACAAACGAGTATTTTCAACAAGTACCCTCATCAGCCCCAATTCTCAAACCTTCCATCTCGTAATTGAATATCTATGTCCAACGGTTTTCTCTCCGAAAAAAATTTCATTAAATGCTTCGTCGGTATCAACGTTCCGTCAGGTTTTGGGTAGCCCGTGCGATAAACGATTAGAAAGCAATTTGGTTGGAAACTCAAATTGGATCCCATCCCAGTCCCAGATAATCCTTAGCTGCGATCGGACACGTTCCTTTAAAATAATATTCAAATTAATCTATATTGTGACCGAAAAAGCTCTGTAGATAAAAGATTTTCAGTCCATGCTAAGCAATAATATGTTTCATTGATTTATTCTAGTACCTACGGCGTTGAGCGCGTAATCGATGCGGTTCCTGCAATATGAAGCAATGCTTTTACTATCTACGAATCAATAGTCCCTGTGGAAATAGCAAAGTATAATATTTTAACGTAATCATATTAGTATCTGGACCTTATTCCGATATTATGCAATAGTATTCGATTTTCTGCTGATGTCATACCTGCTGAGTAATAAAAACACCCCTCTGGGTGATGCAATCGATTTCGGGTGGTACCATTACATATTTATTGCTAACAACTTGGGTTCGAGAACTCTCAAGGAAAATGTAAATGTTCTCTTGTAAGTTATCAGTTTTCGTGACCCGTGCCTGTTTGATCTTATCATGTTTGAAGCGTTGTTCGTTTAAAAATACATTTCCACAGCTAGACTCATTGATATTCTTTTCTGCTCAATGTCAAACAACATCATGATATCTTCATAATTGCATTTTGATATATTATCTTGATAGACGTGCTTTGAAAATATTTCAATAGATAAAGAGATGGTCATTCGCAGTTGTTCCTGTTATGGTTATATTAGCGGCTATAGCCGGGTTATGAATTTCAATTAGTTTTATAGCACGTGTGTGACTTAATTTTACAGCATCGCATTTTCAATTATTCAGACCTTGGGTGTCGTGCATACGATTGAAATTTCGTTGAAAGCATGCGTGTGGTATTACGCCTATACGTTATTATTTGAGTTGAAAGTTTGCTCATAATATCAGTTGCATGTTAACTTTGCGTTTATATGGGCCGGAGCTTTCCAACTCTGTATTAATTACTGCCGCCTAACTTCTCCCGCTGAACAAACTGTCGAGCGATAATAGGTACCTAAACATTGTGCAATATCTCACTAATTAAGTTCGTTGCTGGGATAGCGCTAGAGAGAAACTGGAAGAGTAACTTATTGGTTTGGAATTCGTGTCGGGAATCATTACTTCGGCTTCCGTTGGTTTTACCAAGTCTATGAAACTTACGCTTTCTTCATTTGTACTTTATATGAAAGTTACCTAAGGTGGTACCTGAATCCGCGATTGAGCTTTATCTTTCTTTGAACATTTAAATTCAACGATAAAAGACAAAACATGATTTATATTACTCCGAAGTAACTCAGCATCCTTTCATAGGGCATTAAGAGATATTTTATGTTTTTTACTCATTATTACAACAAGCTAATAGGTACGATAATTTTTATGCGGATTCCATTTTTACCATTGTTATTTATTCACTAAAACCATGCAATCTCTTGCATATGGCATCGCTGATGGCAGTAGGCATATTTGAATTCTTTTCTAATTTTAGTGTTTCAAGCTACGTATAGATGTAAGTACTCAATTTACTTTTTTATTCTCTCTTCAATACATAAATAAAGCAAAAAAACACTGATACCCCGCAGATTTTTTTGTACCTCTACAATGTCCTGCCTCAAATTCCGACCCGTGGACTAAGCTCGTGCTCCCCCAATGAAAAACTTTTACGCTGAGCAAACAAAGAACGAGCAGAGTTTGTCGTTTGCATATGAAATGCTGTTAGTGGTCCGTACCAGGGGATTAAGCCACATCACCGCATGCGTGCTATACACCTACATTTGTTAGTACTGCATCCAGTTTACAGGGACCGCTGACTCATTTTCAAACTCGTACAACTGTGATACAGCCACCTCCGTGCGAGTACTACTTACGTAGTTACTCACAATCTTGATGACGTCATTTCACAATCGCTCAGTGAGTCAATAGTAATTTAATTCGTATTGAATATTAAGATGAATGAATCATTTACTTTTGAAACAATATTAAAATAGCTCTTGAACTGAGAGCAGGATAAACATTGTCAGATATCAATGCCAATCTGTGAAAGTTCAAGATTCCTATGCAAACATGAAGGTTGCGTGGGCGCGGGTGCAATATCAATAATAACGGCGCGAAGTCGTAGGGGCAGGTCGATGAACGCCAGCGCATCTCTGAGTCATCGCCATCTTCAATTCTCCGTACACTTTGCACACACTAACCCCTAAGGGTACATGAAATGCAAATGACCTCACTTATGTCACGTACTCTTGGTAAGTTTGTGATAGCTGTAAACGTCGCAGGCAGAAACAATAGTAAAAATACCAATGCTTCATCATCATAATTTAAGAGCAAGGCTCTTGTCGGTGGAGTAACTTCCAAGTCAATGCTTTAAAAATCCTTAAATGAAAAATTTCGTTTAAATATTCATTAATGAAAGGAATAACAGTGGAGCGAGTCGAGAGCCCTGCATTCCACGTGGTGAGAGCCATTAACGTCATTGCTAGCTGTGAACTGAACGGGATCCAGTCAAGGGTCCAATAACAATTTATCCAAATGCCATGGACCTGAACTGGTGTCATTAGATTAAAATGTAGAGAAGAAATAAATGAAGAACATTAAGAACAACACTGTTGTTGTTCATATTTAGCTCTGAATACATCGTTGCTAGTTTCGTCATCTATTCCCATGGGCTTATTTAATTAATCGTGTACAATGGCTTTGTGAGATACAAAGCTGCAACAGTGTAAACTTGACCCAGTTCCCGTTTGAAGGCTAGTCGTTGTGGCACGGCCTTCATCCAGTTTCCAATAAGAGCATGTAGAAAATTCTCGTGAAAGAGAGAACACGTCAATTATGCGGACGACCTGTTGGCTTCGCTTTTTTGCTTGAATTTCCTCTGTTGACAAACGGGACGGTAGCTAGCAAATTCTGTTCGGGAAATTACATTTTAATGAACGTTGCAGTTGCACATGTACACTCTGTTTCGTACTAATATGCATTTCAATGTTCTTTTGATGGCTCGTTATCGCTAACTACGTGCTAGATTTGTACCAATTTTATTAGCTTTTGTAACCTATATGCGCAATCGCTTTTGCGTTAATAGTCGTAAACGTACCATGAGCAGGTATGACTAAAGTTTCAGTAATCTAAACCACTGGAATAGAACTACTTGAAAGTTGAAGCTGTGGACTGTGACTGAATGAAAATTCTGCGAATCATTCATACACTTCGTTGAATCATGATATTAACAACGTAAAGCGCTTTACTTCAATTAACTTTTTATCCTGTGAGTATGTTTTGATTCTGAGAAAGAAGTATAGAATACTAAGGCAAGGCCGAGTCATTTCCACACTTGTTAACGTTGTTGTATAATTGATTCATAGTATACTTGTTTACAATTCTCAGCGGTTACATAACTTTTAAGTCCCCCTATTAAACATACTTATAATAGCTTGTGCTTAAAATAACTGCGTATGCGTCTAGTGTTTTACCAGATAAGAAAACTCGTACACAGACTATTGACTGAGTAATCGTTTATTACATTTCTTTTCTTCATTAGGTATGCATCAGGAGTGGAGAACCCTTCACCATAGAATCCATAGATATACTTATCTAGCTTAGATCGAGTATCAGAAGATGGATGACCGTTGGACCATGCCCTAACGGGAGTCACACTTCAAATGCAGTTGTTACTTGATACACTGAAATGAAATATCTGCAATCTAGCAGTATTAAATTCGCAAACGTACCAATGCAGCAGCTAGATTTATAGCGCAGGGTTCCGCATCAACGCGTTCTGTTGACTAGGTTTGTCCAATAAGTGGTTCCATTTTTGTTCTGGATATCTACCTATGGATACATATACATAGTCAGCGTAGACTAATCTGAACCAAAAATTCTTGGTTTAGAACAAGTGTCTCAAAAAAAATAAACGTTTAAGAGGACCGCTGAATGAACCTTGACGTAATAATACCCAAGTTTATTATAACTAGTAATAAAATCATCGAGTTTATTGCACTAGACGGCAGGCTGCGTGCGTTTGCCCTCTCGAGCTTCAAGTGGTGCCTTTTTACGATCAAAGCTAACAAATAAATCATTTCACCTACCCTGACATTTGTTCCGTTCCCTTGTGATTGATATGTGCTCGTAAATGCTATTATTAGAAATCTTTTGACCTCTTTAATTAATGAGCCTTTTATTCCGTTGAATAGATGTCTGTCTGTCTTGACAAAACTAAAGGATTCTCACACGATCATTATGGAGACGAGCAGGTTCACGTATTTCTGTCTGGCAACAAAGGTAAAGTTTACTGCACTCGGTTGGCTTGAGTTCTCTCGACTGAAGCCACGAACTCGTACGTGTGGCGTCAAGTACAAGTCGTGTGAGCTAAGTGCTTGTTCAACATGTCTCCTATGAAATTTTGCATTGCAGCTTGCTTTACGTTCGGTGGCGGAAATTCGTAATATTTAATGTTATACTTTTTTACACACGTTCGTTATTAAATTAGACTTAAAGTACTTAGGTACACATTTCTTCAGTAAACAACTTCGTATAATTCTATTACCTACCGCAGTATTTTTAGCTAAACGTTTTTCACATTTCTCTCAACATTTTCCATTTAAAAGCCTCTCATTTTCGCTTAATCTCTACAAACAATGTAATTATTCGTTGTTCTAAGCACCTGTCGAAAACGTGTTTAGAAACAATCTCGGTGTGTTTACACTAGCTCAAGTTTTAAGCTTCGTTTGGACAACATCGTCAAGAGTTCGAGCGCTTCTTACGGCAAGCACCTTTATTGAAACGTAAACATCGACGTACTCGACACGAGTCTTATGCTTCCGATTACGAATCACGATGATGGATATGTTTATACCATTACTCATTTTGATATTTGTGTAATTTAATTCGTTAGCACTATTTGCTGCCTTTCTGTTTTTCTGGCCTAATAAATAACAGCAGTCCAAATACGGAATCAGTTTATTACTTAACTACCTACATAACTTGATTTACTAAACCAATTGCCGTGGTTTAATTTACAACACGCCTTAAATTGTAATGATTTGATTATCCTGTCTTAATCGCTGCCTTGTACGAACATTAGGAATTAGGATACTCAATACTTACATTCGAAAGCATTCATTGAAATGGTACCTAATCACAATATTTTATACTTCAAATGTGCCCGCTTAAGTCATTAGTATTCGAGTCAGTAAGGCGATGTCGCAAAGTTGGCCGTAATTTGTATAATTGAACAACAAACATAAAGCACGTCGTCAACTTGACAAATCCTTTGCATAGTAAATAGTTTTTCTCTACAAGATAATAGACGTTTTTTTTCTTAAAAGACACGACACGTCGTTACGATACGTTCAGTAACAACAATATTAATGGACAATATAAATATTATTCATCTTTTATACCTGCTAAGTACTTCTATAGTTATCAATGTCATATCGATCATATGACTTAAGGTAAATTGTAAAATACTTAGTACGTGTTATGTTTAAGGATCGTGACTAGAAACTACGATATCTTTAATAGTCGAATCACGTTTAGTCTAAGCTAAAGCATTCCTTATCGATCTAGATATAGACGAAATCTAGCACGGTTTGTTAGCCTTTAAAGTCAGTTAGGTACCCAATGAGTGTTTTTTTTATAAATCACAATAAAATGCTTCAATTCCATCAATACGATACAACACAATTGAGACTCCGCGTGACAAGGCGAATTCAAAACTGTACCGTTACGGTTTACTGCACACTGTCTGGAATCTGGAGTTGAATACTAGAAAGCTTTTAGCAGAATATTCGAGATCTTTTGTGGAATTCAAATTGCTACATTTTTTGCCTCTCGTACTTAGATTGTACGTGGGACGACTTGGTATTACTGTGCTTTGCAACATTTAAAGCTACATTCTCAAAGCGTTTACTTTGTGTCTTCAAAACTGTATATGATGACTTGTTGCAGTTCCCGACAGAATGTAGAGCTCGGTGATAGTGCGGCAGTTAACGGAAGAGTTGGCTCTCGGTTCACAATAATTAGTGCCTGGTCCCGTTACTGGCGCATTGTCCGCCTCAATACTTCGCCAGTTATATTCCTTTGTGCATACTTAATGGAAGGTTCTCAGATTGCTTGTTTTGCGTTTAGTGTTGCACCATTGTTGTACGTTAATGCAGCTATTTTTACATCACTATCTAACGAACTAAAAATCTCCAGAGTACAAAGTTTTTGCTCCGCTATGTAAATTTCCATTAAATACAATCCGATTAACCTTGATGGCTAAATGACAGTTCGAGATCACGAATATGCCGTCGCAAGAAGGTCTAATGCGTCTACATTAAGCTGGCGCTAAATGATCCGTGTGTTTGCTCAACTTCTGCCGAGTGACGACTCTCGTTTACAAACACGTCCGCTTGCTGCCAAAACAAATTGATTAACGTTTTCATCCAGCAACGCATTCATAAAATTCAGACGCCATTAACTGCAATTACTGGCTCATTAACATTATTGTATTCTATATGTATAATCATACCGCAAGCAAGCGGTGTGCACTGCCCTCGAAAAGGGACGGGCTATGGGTATGCTGCCGCATGCCGGAAGTAAAACTGCGATGCGTGGTCGCACCTTGCAACGACTTCATATATCAAATACATATTTAATTTATGTTATTCAGTACTCGGATTATATCTATATATTTTTATGCATCAGAGATACTAAAAGCATGCTCAAAAATCAAAACGTAATAACATTTAAGTACTAAATTACGGACAAGAAATTTTAGCTTTAATTAAAATTCTAAATATAGCGAGGAGGTGGGCCGGGTAAATTCTCCTGAAAGCCAAGGACACCCGCCCCGGGCCTCGTGAGACCTTTCCACAACCTTGGACGAGAAATGATCCCGACGTCCTTGTATACTCGGGAATAAAGACTTGCCCTTGTATTACCTAATCAGTTTTTAAGACTGAAGACTTTACGAGCATTCTGGTTCTAAACGGATTATGCGCAAATTCTATTTACCTTTTCGTCTGATCTACATAATTAAAACAGACAACGCAGAGTCAATAATAATCCGCTGTCAATGTTAATACTCAACCGTCAGACAACATTTTGTTAACATGGAAATGTATATTAATGAGCCCAATATCGACATCGACATGCTTGTTTCTGGTCTGTTTGTCTTCACGCTTGCGAATTTACGTATTTTATGGACGATTGTTGCAAAACTGTACCGCTGGAACAAATTCAGCCGTGGCGGTTGAATATTTCTTTAACAACTACATACGTCTGGCTTCGTGGTCGATAAGTTTGTGGAATGGATTTACATCAACTCATGGATCACTTTCGCCACGTCATCAATCATAGACACTGACGTCGAAGTCCGTTCATCGGCTACACCCATCCATTTATCAAATAGCGCTGTTATCAGTCATATTGCTCTAGCAACACCTTATGCTAATTTGGACAACCGATTGAATATCCTAGTACCTAACTAGTTATATAACGTTCTTGCAAGTATGTAATTGTATTATTAACTAACTGCACCTGCTTGTACTTCTCGCTAAATATTGTCCTCATTAACCTTAGCTTACAAACTTCGGCCGACTTTGGATTCATTTACAATGACAAAACTGTTAATCTTAACAAAAAGTATTTATGTCAGCAGTATTTTTGTATTCTTAATACTAGTTTTTAAATTTATTGCCCTGAATAAAGCTAACACAAAATAAGTATGTAAGTATTCTATTTTCATGGTGTTGTTATGAAATCGTTAGTACAAGAAGTGTACAAGACTTACACACTATAATAAAAACATAATGCTCATTGTCAAGGACATTTTAGTGGCGTCACTGAGGAAATAGGATTACTTTTGGACGGATATTAAATTATGACCTATAAGAGCCGGATTACGATGGTGCGGGTGCCGTTGACCAAAGAATTTACGATCTATTATCAATCAATAAGACTGAATCTGAAATATAGTGTAGGTCTTATAACAGAAGTAAGAAGGTATCTATTATTTTGTGAGTGCGGTTTTCATTTGTGAATATTTTTTTATCTATGTAATGATTCTCCTTACAGAGTTGTATGTCCAGAAAGTTTAACATGCTGACATAAGCACCAAAAATTGGTCAAAGAAAGCTAGTTTTCTTTTAGCTAACGAAACTTTCTTTGCTAGTCGATTGGGCCCTTACACCTTGTTTACATTTCCTTTCGATGTAATGGGACACTAAATGGACCATAACGGCTTGTTTATATGGAGGCGGGTGCGCAAGGGCATAGCACGTGGTTGGGCACACGCCGGAAACTGGCCTTTACTGCGACAATGTACTATTCTTCCACCTGTCGTCTTCGTCCATGTGAAGAATTTCAAATACAAACACATAGAGCTCCATATAGAGATAGAGAGCAAAACGTCGGACTAATTACCTCGATACTAATTATAATTGAGATGAAACCGTTACTCGTCGGAACACTTCCTGTTACTTTCTTTTCCTTCATTTTGATTTGTCTTAGGTAGGTAGTACCTATTTAGGAAGTGCGTTCAATTTAGTTTTAAGCAGCCTTCACGCATCGCCATTTTCAAGTATACAAATCTCCAGTATCAAATTGAGTGATTACATGCCAACTTCTTAGTGTCTTAAGATCTCTGTATCACCAACGCGCGGACTCATTTAATTCTGTTAATTAATACCAGTACTTGCTACTTCATTACACGTCTCTTTACACCTTAACCGCAGTTTTAATAAGTATCGCTCTTTATACCGCTGTCTGTTTCGATTTAATTTTTCTTCATGGCTGTTGCTTAGCTAAGCTTAAAATAAGAAAGGTGATTTTACAAATAAAATACTAAATTATATTACTTCAACAATTTAATATTTTGATATCCCTAAAATATCCTACTTTCCCAAAACAATAACTTTAATGTACAAAGTTCCCAGCAGCAGCTGTTTCCCCTTAAATGGAATTTCCCTTTATATCCTGCAAGCTAGTCTCCCTTGAGCTAACACTACGGAAGAGATTAATTTAGTCCCATTTCTCTACGTTCAGCTCTTTCATCCGCCTCATCCAATTCTATTGTCCCCTGCTGTGTATACATAAATTGTCTGACTGGGTGTTGGTTTGAATTATAAAGATCTAAATGAACGGTCAGTTTATTTTCATTCATTGGCGCCAGTCGAAGAGACATTATACAGATTTAAAATAATACTCGTGGTTATTTTAGAAGTCAATGTTTGGTCAAGGTTGACGTTTCCCAGCCACTGGAGCTCTCTGCTCGCTCGCGAATTCATCGATTGTTCCAATGGCCATGAACTCAGTTCTACCTACCTCTACAGAGTTTCACAGAATATAGACGGAACACGTAAAATATCACGTTTTTGTCGCGGAGCAAAAACAACATTTACTTTTGAAGTTTGCTCACGATTTCTTCAGCAAGCGCAGTGTGTTACCCGAGTTGCGGACTTGTTATAGCATAGAAGAGTAAATTGCCCGTATTTGTATTGTAGAAACTACTTATGTAGCGTCGCGTCGGCGTCAGTCGTGGTCGAGATCTGGCGCCTCGGGAAAAAGTTGATCACTAACCGGAGCGTACCATACCACATTGCTTTTCTATTGCATCATCAGCTTTGGTAGCAGATGCTTCTTGACTACTTTTTGCACAGACAACTTACTGTCTGGATCAACTTTCTAACTCAGAATATGTGGTCGGCTTGTCAGTAGGTTATTGAGTTTCATCTACACTCGTTGCCCGGTGAAGAAATTCTATCTCGTATACAAGTAACGTTTTAATTTTAGTCCATATTTTTCGCTCCAGTAGAAACTTTTATTTTCGATGATAAGCATATTTTGAACATTATCGCTTAATGTATTACGATTTGCGGATCATTAACTTTATACTCCCTCGTGATTTTATAGAGCACGTAAAAAATAAGCAAACAAATAAATCCTAGGTGGGTGCTTTTCCTTTTTCGGTGAAAATTAGCTACGTTTCGCAACCCAGTGACTTCCTTATACCGTAACAAGACTGGTTGAAAAGAAAAAGAGCAGCTGCAGCGAGCTCCCCTCAATTTAATCATTGTTCGGCCAAAGGGTCGTCCGAAATGGGGAGCAATGGCCGGGATACGTAAAAAAAAAACAAGTCAAAAGAACGCATCCAGGTATACGAGCACGAGGCTTTCTGAGGTACAACCGTTTAACTATTTATCGATGGACCTCTACACATGACTTTCGTGGTTCGTAATAGTTGACAGAACGTATAACTAAGCTAAATAGAAACCATGAAACGTTTTGCGAAATAAATTGTTGATGAGCTTAGTGATTTAGTGAGTTGAAGTGGTGACAAGAGCGAGAGGGACCCCTGTGGTTATCTCTTAGCAGCAATTTGCGAATAACACACACATAACGGGGACAAATTGTCGATGCATACACATAATACTCGTAAAAACCGGAATGGATGCGATGCGGGCGGGCAGACACTACGTAACGCAATGGGCTTAGTATTTGTGCAATAAAAGACTTCAGTTATGAGACCTATTCGAGCAGCTTCCTCGTTCAATGGTAAAATTATAGTCTTTTGATGGGTTGGATTCTCAGTTGGTTTACGGGATCAACTAAAGGTTTTATTTTAATTAAATAAATAGTTAGAAACAAAAGGTTTGTTTGCAATATCAGATTATTATTACTAATTTAAAAGTATATCACTTTTTAGCTGAATTATTTCCCTGCTTACAGAAAAATCATACAGAACCGTACAAAACTATTGTATATGAGACCCTATTTTTTTCATTTCTGCGTATTTTGCGCTCTGCTTCATCTTTCTTCAGTGATATAATTATCATCATCATTAACGGTCATTTATTCAGTGTACTGGAAAGGATGAGGCTAGGCTTTCTCTTTCGCCGTTCCCCTCTGTTGTTGAGTTTCAAGAACTTTTCTGAAAGACATGTCGTACTCGTGATAATTTTTTTTTTAAATAATTTGTCATGCGTGCAAGATGGCCGAATATTTTGCTTCTTCTATAATCAAACTGCGTAATACTTTATAAACGATATTAAATTAATGAATGCACTATGAGATCCGCTTTTTCTGCTCGGAGAAATAACGATTCAATTATGATAATCACGATACAAGTTCATTATCCAGAGAGAGATCAACGCGAAGACTCAATTGCCGTCGGACGACGATGCCTCATAAATAGATCACAATAGAAAGTCATTCCTGCATATCAACTCTACCATATTGGGTGGTACAAACAACCCACGCAGCGGGAATTTACATATTTAAATTAGGTCAGAACTTATTTTTGTGTATTGTACGGTTATCTTCAATTTTAATCTAACGCTAAAAATTAGTCAGACCAATATTTTACTCATAATAATTTATAATATGCTATAGCGGAAATTCCCCTGAGTTCCCCTTGCTGTCCGTGGGGCAGCCATTGGAAGTGCATTAAGCTATTAGTAAACAGTACATTCTACACCGAGAAGGGAATAACGAAGGGTCTTACATTACATACTCCTAGCTTAGCAAAATCTCGCTGTATTCTAACGCCTATAACTGGCATGTTTTACCGCCTACAGAAATAAAATGACATAATGTTATGAGACCCATGGCAATGAAGTCCCACGCTTGTTACGTGATTAATTATAAATAACTCGTTTTACTCTAAACGGCGATGAATAAATCAAGATTGCGGGCCCTTGCAATCAAGGTTAAGGTTCCTTGAAAATACTCGTAAGTCATAATTTACATATTTGGCATATTATGAATAGGAATGTCTTAAACGCCTACGCTTCAGTTGACTTGGCTAAATGAAGTTGAGCTCAGGTACGAAGCTTATTTTGGGGTGTCTTATACATGTGGCCCGGTCATGGAAGGTCATCATCACTGGTTCCGTCAAGATCAGGGCCACGCGGTCACCGGCCGACGCTCCTAGCGCTCTGGTTGGCTGGATTCTTGTCCAACTCTACAAACGCTTTTTTATGCTCTCCCTTGGTCGTTGTAGTCGATGATGTCATCGGCTTATCTTGAACACACTCCGAACGCGAAATTACGCTGCGTTGATCCGCTATTATAATTGCAAATAAGGTCTTGTCAGTTGAAAATAAATTCATGATAGGCTATTAACGTTATCGAGCAGCTTCTGTGATAGTGGAGGTACTTGTATGAATATCCGCCTCCACAAATTAAATTAAAGGTTCTGTTATCTCTGCATGTTTTCCTCAATCTAATTATGAGGTTGTTTCCACTTAGGCTTATGACTTGGGCGGCTTAATAGCTGAATAATAACCCCTTCTTTGAGCAATGCTGGACAGCAATTTGAATCAACGTGTGGCGAAAGTTGAAGTATCCTGAGTCTAATAAGTTACTCGCAATACTGTTCTTACGCTGTATTTTACCTGATTGGTAATTTAACTGCTAAAGTTTCCGACTTGTGAAATTACACAAATTATATTCATATCTTGGAAATATTTCATTTCTATTTCAAAATAAAGAACCAGCTATATGTTATCTCTAACTGTAACATTATTTATTATTAGGATTATATTGTTATATATTGTTTAGAACATTATTATCTTTGCACATACTAGTATGTGCAAATAGATAATAATCTTCTAAACAGCATATTGAACTAAAGTAAAGTTCAGACCACAACGATAGAATTCGGACCCTGTGATTAGAAAGGTAAAGAATTTAATAAAGTCGGGCAAGTGTATTTGTTGCGGCAGACTTTACCTCGCCGTCCTCGCACTTGTAGTCGTGAGTTCCGAGGGGAGGCGTCGCGCGGGCGCGTATCGATCCGGCGCCGCACCGCGCGGCCTGCATACGAATACCAGAATCACCCTACAGCCCTAGCCAGTACTTGGTCTTGCACACCTTTAAACTTCACTAAACATCCAGGCAGTTCTACTTCTCTTCGAGATAATGATTTCCCTAATTTTAGATTTCTCTTCGAGAGAATGTCGTGCTAGTGATCCGAAGACGCAAGGTTATTTTGCAATCGAGACGAATTATTGAAATGTTTATCACAAAAATAAATCTTTGAGAATGATTTCTCATTATCATCAATGACCATCGTAATCCCGTTGAAGAAAAAAATTGATCACCTCCTAAATCACCGCTCAAAAATTTGAATTTTGGTTTTGAAAATTTAGTTGTACCTTTGAAACTGTTATTGTCCATACGTTACTGTCCTACAGCCCCTTATCAAACACTTCTACTGGGCTAGACCCTAAAGCCCTTCGTTAGTGTCGTGACCTCGCTGATTATTTTGTCACTGGACAATTTAGATATTTATCGGTTTATTGCTTTGGAAAACATTTAACACGGGCATTTGTTAGTTTCGTTTCTTTGTTTAATATAACTGACACGCACATTTGAATTCATTTCATCGTTGTTTTATTTTAAAAACGTACTTCCCAAGAACCTACTTTTAAAATAATAACTTTGTAAAATGTGACGTAGAAGTTGGTTCTTACATTATTATTTTGAAATTTAATTGAAGGTTTAGGTAAAGTACCAGAACTTCGTCTACGCATTGAGTTTTCCCTAAATCTATATCGGTGTTTGACTCGCAGTCTACATCAGCACATTCATAGAATGTTTCAGTAGGTTTGTCGCTCCACAAAAAGACACAGGGGACACCAAAGCCGTTTACCACCCGTAAAAGTATCAAAGTATCACATTTTAACGGGGAAAAGGGCAATTCGCACGGAACATGAAGATACGATGACGTGCCCGTGTCACAATGTTACGACAAGGATGTCACGAGGCTAAATTACAAAAAGCTTTTCTCGTCTACCCTCCGCCCGGGGGACGCAAGGTGACCTCGTTACGTGTTCCTGCGATCAAACACCGTTTACCTAGACCTGAGGTTAGGGATAATTATACCTGCATCCTTAATTATACCTAGTGATCATATAAAGTTACTGAGCAAATCCCGGACCAATAGGCTCTATAAACAACTATGCTAAAGAGAGCGAAGCGCATTTCTTAGAGCGCAGGCATTGAAGGAATTAAACTGGATAAATCAAGCAAACCCGTGTATTTTTTTTCTAGTCTATTTAAAGCTTTTAAACCGTGCTTTGTGTAAACTTTTCTGTGGAAAAGTAATGTTATCTCCACCTTAGGCAAAATGGCTTTCCGTTGAACAGAAGTTGGCTCGCAAGCGATCTAATTTACATTTTTCCTTATTCGCTTTGTCTGCTTTTCCACCGTAGCAAATGTCGCGACGCTGTGTTACCAAGTGAATCAGATGCTCGGGACAGGTGTTAAAGAATTTTTCCAAGAAAAGAAAACTGCAACAATCGTGTAGTCTATCTTGTCACGCAAATAAAATTGATCAATTTTCTATACATATCATAGGTGCCATAGGTAATTCTTATGCTACAGTATAGGATAAGACATAGACTATTATATAGAGGTTCAATTTGGAGATATTACTCGTATTTGCATTTGGAAGAAAATTTCAAGGAAGCACTTTGCTTTCTCTCTATTTCTATTCATTATACATGTTATATAAAAATTTCGTGTCGCGTTCATTGTCCACGATGAACTCCTCAACTACTGACGGTTCAGTAGTTGAGAAGTTTATCGTGGAATTTTCACCAAATTTTGCATACTCTATGCAGTTTGATCCAACTTGGGAGATAGGATAGTTTATATCTTAATTTATAATCGCATTTTGTAAAGCAAAACAAAGATTTTTCGAGTCATCTAGTATGATTATAAAACCTTAGGTATGTTATGTATTTTATCTACTTATAATAAAATCATCATCGCCTTGAAATAATAAAATGTCATGCAAAATAATCTACCTAAGCTTCTAAATTAACGCTCCGCCAAAATCTAGTCCCCAAACAGCCACTTTTCTTGTAAACGCCGCACGAGTTTCAAAACTTTCCTTGTCTTGGCTATTTAGCTGATTATGTTTCTTGGGGTGGTTCCCGCCCTAAAAATTGACGCAATTTTCCAGCCGACATCACGCCTATTTATTGCGTCGCGAAAATGTCTCCGCTACGAACGCCTGCAACCGTCTAAGTAGGCCAGCGGTGCTGGGGTTCTCCGATTTATACGAGTTTAAATTCCATAACCCGAGGGCGCCTCGACAATATTAAACTGAAATTAATATCGCCCGATAATGAATTTCGACTGAGCAGCATTCATTTTGAAATAATCCGGTTAAATTTTAATCCTTATTGATTCATAGATCTTCTGATTTGGTAACAATTAAGTTTAGGGCTGATCTTAATCTCGCTAATCAAAATCCAATTTCTGTATCATTCATGGACCATAATTCACAGTTAGCCGGTCCAATCTAATTTACAGCTTTGTGGATATGGAAGCGTTACTAGTTTGAACTTTAACACTGATGGGGGAAGATGCAAATTGGAAGTGTGGAGTGAGAGGACGTTATGCGTAACTAGCAGCAGGCGGACGAACGGAAATGGTCATCTCGGAGACACGAGCGTAGGTCATTTAGACTCCTCTATCTAGTGATTCTAATCCTATTGCGCCGTCTGCTTTTGATACAACCCTTTGTAATGATCTCGAAACTCCTGAGCTTTTCCAGTTTCTAACTCAGTTATGTTCATAGATGAACAGTGTACTTTTGGTATACAGTTTTAAGTATATACGAGTAGTTCTGAGTGTTCACGTGACGTAGGTAGAATGGCAATCGATAAGCTGACGCCAATTGGTCGGTGTCGCGACTATGGCTGCCTGACCCACCACGAGGGTTCAAGCATCCGATACTGTTGCTTTGTTTACTTTTACTTCGTTCATAACGTCGCCAATATTTGCCTACTTACGAAGTGAATTAGCCCGTATCTTTATTTCTGGACCGGTAAATGTCTTATCGTGTACGCAAAGAAAAATAAAAACTCGATTTTTAAATACGTATAGCTACTTCTTTGCGCAATGGAACTCGGTCTGTTATCGTTGTTCTTGTTGCTATATTTTTCAAAAGGAATACATTTTTCAATAAATATGTATAATCGTGCCAGAATGTGTAGAAATGTAATGTCTCAATGCTAAAACAAGACATGGAATCAACATTACCAAAATTCATTCAATTAAAAAATCTACAATGTGTTGCAAAATAAAGCAACCGAAAGTGCGATCTCTAAAACCTTATTGCATTCGTGTTTGGTCAAATGGCGAGGATATTTCCCGGAATCCCCTGAGGCTTGCTTTTCAATTCGGCAACAATGCACATCCAACTATTGTTGTTGTGGCATGTGTGATGCGATTTTATCAGTAAACATAAAGCGCTGCAGCTGCGAGTTTTTCTTGCGAATTCCGATTGAGGTGTTTGTTTGTACTCGCGTTCAAATACATAAATGTGCATTCTTCAGATTCTATGTACCTTGATATACTTATGTAGGTACATTTCTGAATAAACGCAAATAATTCTATACGATACGCATTCTATTCGTGCTGTACTGTACTTAATCTTTTATTTATAATTGCAGACAAAAGTTTAGTAATTAAAAGTTAGTTAAAGCTATAGCCATGTAGATTGGTCATAAAATGTTTGCAATGTAATGTACCGGTGTCGATTTTTTATCGCAATTATGAATAAATTCGCGTCATTTTATTTCGGCAGTTAATTTCTGTGCCGTTGGTGCTCTCATCATCATTAATTTTAAAGTCAGCGTCAAGATCAAGGCTATCTTGATAATAACAATTTAATAACACCTACTTATCAGTAGATTGGTTTCCTTACATATTAAATATTAGTTTTGTTGAGCAAGTTGTTCCTACTTAATTGAAAGCAATGTAAAAATTATAAATATTCTTGGTTTATTCGTCAGTTAGTCAAATGTAAGTTTAGGTCATAGCCGCAAGTGAAAGTATATTTGTGGTTTTGGAATTTACATAGGTATTCGTTTATCATTTGTATGTATATTTTTAGTGCACACAATATTTGCTCACTGTTGACTTATAAATCCACAAACACATGAGAAAAATGGAAAGAGCTTGAATAACCCAATGCATTTTCTATAAGGTCTAGCTAGAGTATTTCCAAACTACAGTCATATATTGTAAGGCTCCGAAGCGCGTGTTCCTAATGGAATATTGGTCTGATCCGTCGATTAGTCAGAAACGATTGCATAAGCCATGTATCCGATTGAACCGGTTCTCAAGAAACGTGTTAGGGGGTCCTCCTCCATCGAGTACGCTAGATGGTGGATTCGAACGCCACTTCCTCCAACGGCTCCGTGGGCTCACGCTGATCATTATTAATGATACCTTAATTGTACATTTGCTTTTGATGGATGCGCTTGTTCTATCTCAAGAATAATTTTTCCTTCGAAGTCGTATGTCGATACATGTTTAAATGGTCACCAATTTTAAAACAAAACCTAACGAAGTCCGCGCTGGGACGCTAAGTCATAAACGTAGATGTTCTAATGTTGCCATAGATAATTAGCTTGAAACTAACAAGCAGGGATTAGAAAGAATAGCCGGTAAAAACATTGCGTGACAAACTCAGTAGCAAGCGACGGAAAAAAGCGACAAAAGGAAACTATAATGAATCTTATTTAATCTTTTATCTAAGTTAACCGTAAACAAAGAACCAAATACAAAGAAATATCAAATAAAATAGATACTCTGTTCAATGTAAAAAATAAATATCATCAAATAAAAAATATGTGTGATAATTGTGACGTCTTACCTGGTTTCAAGAAATCTGCGCCAAAGAAAGAAGAGCCCTTTTGTCCACAAGGTCACACTCACTGAAATGTTCAGTTCGGTCACTATTCAAAATTCGGTGAATATGTTGGAAGTGGAATACCGCGGGTAGGGGGTTGGTACGGTCCGTAGTACACAGTACGAACGTGTCCGTCGCAGTGCGGAGTTGCCGGTAGACTGGCCTGGCGGGGCTGGCGGTAGGCGCTGCGGCCGAGCGCTCCGCTCCACTACGCCGCGCCGCGCGCCGCCCGGTGGTGGCGCCCCAACCTTCCTGCATACTCTGCAGTTCCGCGCTGCGATAACCCTCAAGGGACAACCCTAGTTGCATAGCTCAAATCAGACTTCGTACTTAGCTAATTGCTCAGGTGATACGACCACATAATTTGCTACGTGTGTTATTAAAACTACCTACCTACAGAAGCTGTGATTGTCGATTTGTCGACTTCCAATTTTGCTTTGATGCCGCTAATGGTTTTTTTTACTGTAGAAAAGTTCTTAACTTCGTTTTTTCTGGCGCTTTTTATTGAATGTCGTAAGTACGCTTTTTATTATCTTCAAAGCAGTTTCGCACTAGAGGTTACCTGTAGTTAGGTAATATTATTGTAAATTATTGTCCCTCTTCACATTGCAAACGACTCCTCAGGAAGAGGTTCTCAATTTTGGAGTAGGTAGGAGGTACCTACATATTTTATTTTGTGCTTATTTTAGTTACGTGATTTTCTGCTATGGGCCTTATTCACGTTTATTATAAGTATCTTCTTTGTTCACGTACTTCAATTTTTATAGGATTCCCTTTAAATGGACCCATAAAAATTCAAACTTTGTTTTGTGGTTTTGTAGCAGATGACAGATCAAAAAATCGACAAGTTCTTATTTGTAGTGCCTGCATAAATTGAATAGCAAAAATCAAACTTTTAAAGCAGTTTGATTTGGTATCACCGCGGCGCGGGTGGCTTTTACAACTGAGCGCTGTTGTGGCTCGGATGACATGTTGAAACACCATACCGGCCTATATTCCTTACGACCTTAGGGGTTTGTCCAGGTTTATACGTAAAGGAAATTGAAACTACTGCTGTTTCCGTATGGCTCTATACATTTTTGTACAGCGCCCCTGGCGGAAACGAGGCAGAACTAATCAAAATGGAGATTGGAGCCAGACGCGAACGCGAAAGTTCAAGTAAACTACGCAAAACCAATGGACTAAGGCTCTTATCAAGTATTTCGACTTTGTGACGTCTGTTATTGCGTTTTGTCTTTTTGACCAAAAATATTTATGTCGTCGTCGTCGTCATTACGTCACACGCACCTGCCATGGAACGGTTAGTTACCTATCCACTTACATTGTCTATTGCTATCTAATATGCAAAGATCGTTGGTAATATGTTATCGGCAATTTTAGCTTAGGCGCTGTCTCCACGAGCGAGAGAATCGCGGCGATATTATCGTCGTGCACGTATTTCTATACACTCTCTAGAAGCCGTCTCCACACGGCGATATTATCGCTGCGATGCGACGAGTGGCAACGAGCGCGCGAAACGTCGTTACATCGTCGCTAGCCCGTCGCGACTAGCAGCGGGCCCGCCGCGCTGTCAAACGCAGCGTCATTCCAGCGTTGCCTCTCGTCAAAGAAGATATAATAATATGCTCTCGTCAAGCAAGGACCTACGATGTTTTTTTTCCTTCTTAACAATAACAATAACTGCATATTCACTAGCGTACTTGCAGAAGCACCCTACAACACTATGTCCATAATAAATAATTATTTTATCGACTGACACACTACTTATTTCGCTCTCGTCTGGCAGGTAAATGAATTCTTTCTTTCACAACGCGTCGTCAAGGAAACGCGGCGATACTGTTACGAGTCGCCGCGGAAACGCTGCGATTCCGTTACGTTACGGCTCGCGACGATACGCTGCGAAATTATCGCTCGTTCGTGGAGATTCTCCGACGATATGAGGGCGGACTCGTCCCGATTCTCTCGCTCGTGGAGACAGCGCCTTAGCATTGTAAGCTGATGGGGGTAATGGTATGAGTTTTTATCATAGGTATAAATGATTATACTACGCAAAACGCTAATTGTCCAAGTATAAAGTAAAATTAATTAACTAAAACGCGCTCAAGGATGACCTACATTCACGGTAAACTGTGCTGTGCCACTGTTTTCGTAGAATTAATTATTAAAATTCCCAGTAAATTAACCGTCGCTGTGAGACATAAGCCAGTAATCTGACGCGGATCCCCGCGCACCCTAATAAATTACTTACCACGAAGGGAACCTTCGAACTTTGTGCCTATCTAATCATATTTTTGATTCCAATTTTTTTAAGCTGCATAGTTCTTACTTTCTTAATAACTATTAATTCTCGTAAATCACTACTCTTATTTGTTGGCGGCTATGAAATTAGCTACAAACTGCGGATAATCCAATCCAGAATCTGACTGAAGCTCGCAGCTTCGCGAGGATTTGGTTTCTCGCAGCTTGTTCTTACCTAGCTAATTTCCAACCGCCAAGATCTTTGATTCGGCATGCATTATACGCTCATGTATTTGTACATGTGCATATCATCATCATCAGTATCAATACCCCTGCTTTATTTAAAAATATGTAGATAACTAGAAAAGGTTTACGTACGTAATATAGGTACTAGTACACGTACTTAGTTGAAGTGGCAATGGGCAGGGCACAAAAATAAGAACCAGAATCTATGGACGATGGGACTGAAAAGTTTTTGAATTGAGACTACGTACCGGTGCGAGCGCAGCATAAGATTCTGCAATTCCATTTGTTGCAAACTGCGAGTACCGTGTCGTGAGTAGGCATATCCTCAGCAGTGGACTATTAAAAGGCTCGTACAGTAACAGATTGTAACGATTGCAAAAAGTATGTAGGCAATTTAAAATTTGCATTTGGTTGTCCGTTCATTTGCCACCGAATATGTGGCGAAAGCTATTTTGATAGATTTTGTGCTAGAGATTTTCTTTTTATCAATGGAATACCATCTTGCACCTCACAGCTCACTCCTTGTATGTGCTTCCTAAAATTGTCGATTTTCAGTCGTGGTACGACATCTGTAAGATAATGTTTGAAGCAATTGTTTTCACTACTCGACGCTAGATGGCAAACAAAAATAACATTAGCCGAGTTGCCAAATCTCCCAGATAAAAAAGAATCTACTAATTCTATCTCCCAATTGCAATTCAGTACAATAACCTTCTATGGTTACTGGTTACTTAGAGAAAATATGAATTATATTTTTGATAACATCAAAATACCAGTGTAGTCAATGAAAAATTACCAAACATAAAAAATTAACATAATCTGACCTGTATTTGTTAAATGTTGACAAATGGTCACAACTGGAATGGTGACACTTCGTTGCCTTCAGGTCGCCATTACGTATTGCTCATTGCTCGTTCTCATAGCTCATTGCTGCTCTCATGCACAGAATATATCTGTTACTCTCATGTTATATATTTGGAAGATATTGCTAATGTCAAGTCATACAAATTCTAGCCAAAAAAAGGAATCAATCTACCTATTTCATCGAGGTCGAGAACTCGAACCTTTTGAGCAATCTTGTACTTTCTATCAAACATTGCTATCAAATATCATAATTAATCAGTACTCTCTATAAAAATATAAACATTTGTCATTTTGTTACATTTACAAGAAAGGTAGCTAAATTAAGTTTTATGAGTTAAACACTTAGATTATTCACTTGTCAAATAATCAAAGGTTAAACATTCTTTTCGTAAAATAGGGCTTGTTGAAGAAACTTAAGTAGAAGTGTTTTTGTACATTCAACAATGTTGCGTATTATAGATGGCCCCTCCGCGTCGTATACTGAGGCAACAACTAGAGATCCTGGTGGATTTTCTGGAGGAGAACAAGGAAATGTCAAAAGGCTTGTCTTCTGGTACGCCCATCTCCCAGCAGGTCACTACGCAGAAATGGGTAGCTGTAGCTAAGAAACTCAACGCGGTAGAATCGGGCACCATGAAGACCCCTAAGGAGTGGAAAATGGTAAGGAAATAAGGAATCATACATATTTATCTGAAAAAGGAATATCATGTAATCTCTAAATTCCTGAACAACAGAGTTAATTTCTTATAAATTTGTTTCTGTAGGTTGATAAATAGGTACTGCAGATATAAAAGATCAAATAAAAACTAAAATACTGATCCATAATTTGCAGTACTTAAACCGTTTTGCCATGTCAGCCTTTAGGCGACTTAAAATTTCTAATGCTAGCCACTCTTTAGGTCTTTATTTTTTTCTTAAAGTAATGATTTTTAGTGTTTTATGTTAGTCAAATACCTAATCCATAAGTCTTATTATATTTTTTCAGTACTGGTTCCAATGGCGACTCAAGTGTAAGAAAAAAGCAGCTGATGCAAGGAGATTTCAATCCACATCTGATGGCAGCACAAGTAGATTTGTTCCTCTCAATGAGATAGAAGTTCGTGTCTTAAATCTTATTGGAAGTAGTACAGTGATACCTAAAGCTTCGTCTTCAAAACAAATGGAAAACTTTCTTGCGGAAGATTCAGATTCTGAGCCTCTTGAGAACATTAATGCTCGCTCTGCACCAGTCAGTAGTAGTGTGTCGGGTGCAAGTAATTTAAGAGGGCCAACAGGTGAGTGAACTATGACAAATATATAAATGAAATGATTTAATTTTATAGTGCTCCACACACTACTTCACTGGGATCCCAAAGAGATGCAGATTCAATCCTGCGATTGCAGCAAATTTTTGATATGTTTATAACAAAAAACATTAAATTGCGACAATGAAATCAAGGTTAAATTAAATATTTAAGGTGCTTTCATATTCCGATGGTGGGATATTGTTGGTAACCTGCTAGCGCAGTCTCAAATGAGATCATTGATAGCCTAGTTCCTGTTTTCTGTTGAATAAGAAAATGTGGAGCTTCAAATTTGAAACTATGTATTAAGTTTTTAGAAGCTGTATAATCTCTACGTCAATCTTAAGCCAAAAGGGACAATAATTAGAAGAAGTTATAGTGGTAAAATTTTTACTCATATGAAATTCATAGTGAAATGGCACCTAAAAATCTCGACGATCAAGTGTATATGTATCCTTGATTTGCTAGCTTGAGCTGTAATCCTTAACAAAACATTTCCAGATGAAGAAAATCGAGCAATGACGCCGCCGCCAAAATGGGCCCTCGATTTCGAAGAGCGCAGGATCGCAGCCGAGGAGCGAATGGCCGAGGCTTTAGAATCCATAGCTTCAGTGATGAGGTCTCAGGAGGAGCGCCGGGCAGCGCTCGACGAGCGGATAGTAGACGCCGTCAGTGCCATGGCCGGGACCGTGCAAGACCTCAACAGCGGCATTCATGAAGCCCTGCAACACTTGCGCCACATACATCCCATACAAAATGGAATGGAACCAAAGGACGAGATTTATTATTAGTATGTAAGATTTAGACAAAGATCCAAGATCTCATTAGCAACTAGGTATTGATGACTATTTTATTGATTTGTATAATATAATTGCTATACATGTGACATATTTTTGTAGTAGGTACATATTTATTATCTTTAATTTATACCCAATAAATGTGCCATTGTACATTGAGTACTCGTATATTGTAAGGTTTAATTTTATTGTAATGTAAAGTGGTATTCAAAACATTTTCGAACTAGAATGAAAAGTTAAGTATATAAATAAAAATTAAATAAAAAAAAAAAAAATATGGTGGCCACCATAGATAAATGTGTAGCGTGACCTATAGTTGAGCATTTAAGATCTAAATAGTGATAATTTTCTAGCAACTAATTATTTTGTCTACGATGGCCCGAATGTTGCTTTCATGACAGTGTGATAAGAAATCGCTGAAACATCTCTGTTGCATATATGTCTAGGTAGTCTCATAGAGTATGTGTGCAGGCATGGAGGCGCTGGAGACGAGTATAAACTACTGGGAGGACGCGTTGGCCGCGTTTTCCCTCGGCGCGCGCGGCGGCGTCTCCGGCACGCTGGCGCTCACCTCGCCCGAGGAGGCCGAGTTCTGTCGCGAGATACAGGACCTGCTGCAGAACGCGTACTTGCTACAGGTAGTACTTAATAAGATGCCTTTAGCGGAGTGACTATCATTTCAAACATGAAATACATAATGTGGCCAATTTTAAAGGCGCCATCGTAAAACTAAGAGCATAAATATTGCTGTTTTTATTTTTTTCACTATATGCATTTGAAAGAGAGAAGAACATTTTAAGTTGCTATTAAATTTACGACAACGCCTTTAAAATTAGCCACAATGTGCAAGTTAATATTGGTTTCTCCATTTTTCCCCACATACGCTGCGGCTGCCTGAACTAAGATGTAGATTGAGACTGACTTAGGTACCTAACGTGTAATTTTTTTATACTTTGTTGATTCTTTTATTTGCCGTTTTGTACTACTTTTTTTTTTAGTTTTGCCGACTTTTAGTTTTTGGTTATGTAAAGACAATCATCGTTGACGATATGTTGAATTCCAGGAGCGATGCGAGCTGCTATTCCTGGACCAGCGGTCGGTGCTGTTCCGGTCGGAGAGCGGCGGCGGCGCGGCCGCGTCCGGCGCCTCCGGCGGCCGGCGCTCGCGCCTGCTGTCCACGCACACGGGCTCCGAGCACACGCGTCGCGACCACCACTCCAGCGCAGAGTCCTTCGCCTCCGCCGAGGATCAGGTACCGCGCTGTACCGCCAGCAACCGCGTCCGCCGTGATACCTCGTCAAAATCCTACCAAATGCCTTAATGATCAAAGTTCGCAAGTCCTAATCCTAAACATTAATAGATATTATAGACAGGATAGGGGGCCATTCAAGTATTACGTAAGCACTCTAGGGGGGTGGAGGGGTTTACCATTTGCTTATTTTTGATGACATGGGGGATGGGAGGTCTTAAAGGTGATTACGTCAGCAATAGTTATTTATTTCTTTTCGCATGTGTGTGTTGAAGTCCTATATACTAAATCTATTTTCTTATTTCTAGAATTAAATCTGCTGCTCATGAATTAATAAAAGAAAAATGTATACTGGTACCAATGTTTACGTAAGAACCCCCCATTCTTACGTAAACATTGGTACCAGTATACATTGGGGTAAGAACTTTGCTTACTTTTGCTGACAAGGGGGGAGGGGGGGTATATAATTGTAATAAATCTGTTTACGTAATACTTGAACGGCCCCTAGGACCTGCCAGTAAAGTCACTAGGGCCTATTTTATGGTTTCCATTTGAATCAAATTTCATTTTTTAAAGATCCCTAGATTTTTGTCTGGACGACGTATTTTTGTATAGGCAATAATCATCAGTCTCGCATATTGCAGGTGGCAGACCTTCGAGACTTCGACGACCTAACAGAAGCATTACCAGAATTAGAAAACTTGGAATTGTATCAAGCGGCCGTCAAACATTTAGAAGCTGGTATTCCTTACAGGTAAAAGATCGTGTCGAAAGTTTCACCTCAATGTAAATGGTAATAAAGTCGAAATTATCATGGGTCGCGGCTTTATAGGGCGGAGCGCACTGCTCAGCCCAGTCTAATGTCACCTCAATCAAATAAATAAATATTAGGGGCCATCTTACACACGGTCTCTGACCCCAAACCAAGCAAAACTTGTGATATGGCTGCCAGACTCTGATATACTACATAATACATATTTTTTAAATACTTATATAAATAGTAACTAAATATTCTAAACTAGCTTTTGCCCATGGCTCCGCCCGTGTGGTATACTTTTTTGGGATAAAAAGTAGCTTATGTCACTTTCCTGCCTTTGAACTATATCCATGCCAAAAATCAAGTCTATCCGTTGATCCAATGCTGCGTGAAAGAGGGACAAACCAACAAACTTTTCAGATTTATAATATTAGTAGGTAGGATAACATCCAGACACAGAGCAAACACCTATCATCGATGGATGGATATGTTCATCGATGGGGATCGAACCCACGCCTCTGACCCAGATGTCAGGGTCACTAACCACAGCCACCAAGGTGCTTAAAACTGTGCAATTAAATTACTAGCATCTCATTACCACCTGAGATTTTTCACTCCTAAAGAGGGGTCTCCAAGGTCGAATCTAATGTAGTATTGATATTGTGTTTCAGAACGCTGCGCACGGAGGTGGTGTCATGCAGCTCGGACTCGGAGTTCCTGTGCAAGCTGTGGTGCCTGCGCGGCGCGTTCCGGCGCGTGTTCGCCGACGCGGCCGCCTGGGCCTGGTTCGAGGACGCCGGCCGCCAGGTGCTCACCGACCTGCTGCTCTTCGCAGACAAGGTATACCGCGCCCTGCCCACCCCGTGCCATGGTAATGATATCTATGTGTTGTGACGGCCCTGTCCTTGAAATACATACCTACAGCACCACGTGGCCACGCAGAACGTATCACGCGCTAGAGCTACATTCAGTATTTTAATTTCATCTACGTTTGACCTACTTGAGTTTTTTTTTCCAGTTTCTATCTATGACGTAAAATTATTATATTTATTACAAAAAAGAAATTCACTGAGAATGAAAAAGGAAGCGTTAAAAATACATAGTTTATTGGTGTTTTTAGCTTTCCGCAATAAAACGAAGAACCCAAAAAAAATGACACGCTTACTTGTTGAACAAACAAACAAACAAAGACAAAGATCCGGATTACTAACACCTAGACCTAGAACAGTTATCAATCTCCTGTCGTATGAAAACGGCATAGCTCTACCTATATTCCCGTACAAGCTGCATCGCCTGTGCCCGTTTATCGGCAACGAGTCTCACTGGATCCTAGCACACTGACTGGTTGAGAAAAATCAATCTAAATCAATGGAAGCTCGAGAGCATTTTAGACTTACTATTTATTGGATTAGAAATTATCTTCAGTAGGTATTTCAGTTGATTTTCAAACGGCCTACGGACTAGTTAAGTAGTAAACCGAAGTTAGCGACAACTTTGCATAACTTGAAATTAAATAAATTATGCTATGATTTTTATTCGTATTTTATTTGGTTGCGCTGTTGGGAATAATATTATTCTACAGAATAATTAAAAAATATCCTGTCCTACCGTATGAAGGTAACACAGACTCTTTATTGAATACAAACAATGTAATGGCACAGCAAGTAACAAAATTCATGTTGCATTATTACAGGAACCTAAAGAATTCTTGGTAGCGTATGAAGAAATGGTGTCATGGGCGACGGACGCAGCTAACTGGCAGACGATAGAGAGTGAACTGGCGAGTAAAAACGTGAAGGTAAGTGAAAACGAACTATCTCTTACATTCAACATGTTCCCACGCGCTGGACGCAGTCCGCTTTCAACGTCTTGCGTTTTGGCTGGTGATGAAAAATCGGCAGTCTAGCTAGTTAGCGCTATAATTATCCTATAGTTGAAATTACCAGTTCCAGTTCTATAAGAGTCGTATGTTAGACCTCATTTGGTCGAGCGATCCTATAATGGTTCTGTACCAAATTTTTTCACCAACTTCAATATTAGGAATCATTTTAGTTCAGTGTAACCCAAGGCCTTGTAATGGGGCTCACTTGTTTGAAGTCAGCTGTCACATTCTCGACAAGAAATATTTACCCAATAGCTTTTGCACGCAGCTTTGCCCGCGGAATATTTTGGTTTTTGTGCCATCCCATAGGAACCTGTTTTTTTCCGGGATAAAAAGAATGTCACTCTCCAACCTTTGAACTATAATTATTATAATTATTCATGCCAAAAGTCAAGGCTATCCGTTGCTCTGTTGCTGCGTGAAAGAGGAACAAACCAACACATTTGCGGATTTATAATATTAGGCTCGTCGACTCTGATCGACTAGTTGTGCCGTGACATTGGGATACAATATAATAAAACTTCAACATGATGGACGAGCCTCGAGCCAGGCTTGTCGTTTTTTGCAGTGATCGACAGGCGAACTTTTTCAATGAGCCGCAAAACCAGGTTTTAAAGCTCGTCGACCAGCGACTTAACAAAATAAAAAATGTGTGGCAGTGTCATGAACTCGGCCGTGTTGCACGTGAATACATTTACGTAAGCAAAATGACCTCAAAATGGCAGGGCTTCCCCCTCCACTCCCAGCGATGCGTCACAGCCCTCACTTGGCGCAATGAATTATTTAATCTTTTAGCCATCCAACGGTGTACTTAATCGAATTTAGGATAGAGATGATAGATAGATCTGATGCTGCAACACCAAAACTGTATCCCCGATTTTGTTATCATCCGCTTTTTTAACTTGCCTCCCTATATTGCAATTTTAATGACTTATTCACGTCAAAACAGTCGCAATAAAAACAATAGAACAATTATTGCAAGAGTTGTGTTTAATAAAGCTGTGTGTGCGCAGGCGCTGACGTTCTACGACGTGGTGCTGGACTACATCCTGCTGGACGCGTTCGAGGACCTCGCGGCGCCGCCCTCCTCCGTGCTCGCCGTCGTGCGCAACCGCTGGCTCTCCGACGGCTTCAAGGAGAGCGTGAGTAGACCCCTTCTCTGTCCAATGCAAGTTGCAGACCAAGAGCTAAGTTAGTTCGGGGTTAGCTCGCATAGCGGAAATCGTTTTCCATAGATCTGTATGCTGAGTGTGAGTTTTGTCGTAAACATACCCATCCATTCCAGACAGACAAACAGACAAAGCCGCAAATTTATGTAACCGGCAATATTTGTTTCTTTTTAGTTACCACTAATAATTTCTTTTCTCACGAAGTCGCGCGAAACTTTAAATCAGTACCCGTCTAAACCAAGGGCCACCAAGATACAGGCTTAGCCTAGTTTGGGGCCCACTGATTATTCACAGACCACGAGTATGTCAATAGAATTACATAATTGATTTGTAGCGGCAATTATTAGTATAATGCAACTAGTTTTTTTGTGATGTATAAATTTTGAAACTTTTTAATTTGAAACACTGCTCTGTACTCTAATTTAAATTTTATTGGAAATAAATATCTTATCTTATAAAAATATGACGCGCTCTTCGGCGAGCGCGTAAGCTTGTAATTTGTATGAAGAAATGTGCAGCGCCACTACAAGCAAATTACATGCTTACGCGCTCGCCGAAGAGCGCGTCATATTTACGACAAAACTCACACTCAGCATACTGTGCAGACTGCGAGCTACGCAAAACTGCGTTAGCTATGCGAGCTAAGCTAAACTAATTTACCTTAGCTCTTGGTCTCTCAACCGGCTTTAGAATTCATACACAAAAACACGACACGACGTTGCATCGTGCTACGACGCGATATCGTTTCACGATGCAACGTCGGTGTTTATGTGTACGAGCCCTAAGAGTTGTTACACACATTCGCTTCGGCAGGATTTGTCAAACGGCAAAGCCGACCCGAAACAGGTACCACACTCGTTCTCGGCTTATATCATTCGAACGTGTCGACACTCGCGGCCGCCCGGCCTAGGGAAAGCCGGATTCATCTACACATTCGATTTTACCGTTCGGCAGTGCCAATCGTACCAAACCGAATAAGACAGTAAGCCCGATTACAGAGGCGCCATCTTAATTATATTAGCTAAATAGCATAGTTCTGTTTCTTTTTCACTTTAGGTATTCGATAGAGAGAACGCTTTTTACGTTGCTATTAAACTTACGCTGGCGCCTCTGTAATCGGGCTTAGTATGTAGCGACTCTTACGGAGCTTCTGGATTCTTAGCTATCTTCTAAAATAGGGTTATTTGTTTGATAATTATCAACAACTTTCAACCAACCTGAAATTCGAGATTAAAATATCAGCTGTTCCATACAATATTGCAAGTCAAACTCGACATGTTGGACTCATAATAAAAGTTGTTCATAATGCTGGTCTGAATCACTTCCTGAAACGGTTTGACCTATTTTTATGTATATTCAGTAGGTCTGACAATAGGTCTTAAGTAAACTATGTTCTACACACCTAAATAATAAGGCTGATCTCCTTTTTTACATGGCAAAACCAGCTAGTATAAGGTCTTTGAATTAGGCTTAATTTTGTGATTTCTTAATTCTGTAAAATGTAGAGTTCAATCTAATGTTGACGTTTCATAATTATTATATCAACGTCTAATTAGGATATGGTTTCAACATCAATATTTAATTTTCTAATTGAAACATCTGCTCGCCCAGATTGTATATTTTAAATGATTATTTACATTATATTTACATTCCAGGCATTAACAACCGCAGTCTGGTCAGTGATCAAAGCGAAGCGACGCTACCTGCAGTACCCAGACGGGTTCATGTCCCATTTCTACTCCATATCGGAGCACCTGCTGCCCGTACTCGTGTGGGGCTTCCTCGGCCCGAGGGAAAGGTTAAAAGACGTCTGCGAGACGTTCCAAGCAGAAATCGTAGGATTTATCACAGACTTATTCAGTTTCCAAAAGTGCCGCTACACGACCGTGGAGGACCTCGCCGAGGATATAATGGTCCACGCAAGGTCTAGATGTGCCAACATTACAGAAAAATTGGCGGAAAGAAACTAACAGTATTTATAAATAAATAATAGTGAAATACTACGATCTACTCGATTCTAATAAATACGGAGATACTGATAAATAAGCATGCATTTAAAAATCATCTGCAATAGTTCGACTAGGCTCATGCGAGTGTAATACGCTACTACATTCCTTGTGGACATTTTATTATTCCAATTTATTTAACAGTATCAATTTTACCGATTTAAATTGTTAAAATTAGATTAAGGTAAAAGTGGCAATATTCTGCGTAGCATAGAGCATCTTGTGATATCTAATTTTTTACTCCATGTGTAACTTGTATCGAAAAAAGATTCCCAAGGAAATACCTATTCTATGAAAATATTTTAACAGCACCATTATCAAGTAAACATAACTTTTTCAATAAAAGTTAAACTGGGGGTATCGATCAAAGTTTGAATGAGAGAAGCTGGTTATTTTAATATGTTTTAACATACTTATGGTATTCTTTTTATTTCTAATAAGGTGATTGCAATGATAGGGCATTCCATTTGGATTATCATATATTACGGATAAACATATTTGCATTTTAATATTCACATTTTATTTTTCGACTACAGTAAGTACATCAACTCGTAATAATTTATTCGATCAAATTTTAAGAAATCATACTGTGTCAAATTAACGATTGATTGCGGTTTCAAGGATATGTAATTTTTGTAAATATATTATAATTATTATTTACATGTGGTTTTTATTTGGTTATAATGGGATATAAATAAAACTATGATCTATTAGAAAATTTAGTATATCATAAGTTTTACAATAATATAATAGCCTTGTCTTAGAAGATATAAAAACAATAAGTAAACATAAATCTTTATTACAAATCCAACGATAATACTTTTCCCATGGATGAAGCACCACTATTAATGTATAGTTATTGTTTTAAAATAATATATTTTTTTAGTATCAGAATATCACTCGCTTTATAATAAGCAGTTTGATTATTATATATCCACATTTAATTGAATGACAATTGAAAATAATAAATAAGTATTCATATAGTTATCACATGATCGTTAAAATTATTAATAATACAACAATTTATTTGGCGTGCAGCAAGTGATATACTGATCTTCGTCTGGTTAGGTGACAATATAGATAGACTATGAATTTATTTATTAACTCAATATACTTTTGCATTTTCATAGATTCTACATCATACATTCTAAGTTACAAGAAAGCCTGACAATCAACTATATTTTATTAGTTTAAATATTTTAAAATCAACAATATTTGGTTTAGTGCACAGCAAAATTAAATAATTTGAATACTTATCAATAATACCAATGAAGTAACGTAATAATTTACAAGCAATAATAACTCCCATTATCAGTTTTATACTACCAGATTGGCAGGCTTCCTCTGAAATATAAAAGCTTACGATATAGTGAGAATCGACTACTACTCGTCAAGACTAGACACTAAAAAAGTCTGAAAATGAGTACAAACACACAAAAGAAATGCATGCATCCTTCTTAAAATAAATGGAATCACTCTATGACCTCCGAAACTAACAGAGTCAATATATACAGCAAATCTGGCTCCAACTTATTCAGTCAGAAGAGATTGACGCGGCGAAATAGTCGCTGCTTTCTTCTTAGATTTGTTTCATTTCAAAAGTCTGAAAACTCGTGATAATCTTTCAGAAGTTTTATACCGTTACCATTTGAAGCTTTATTTCATTTGGGAGATCAAAACATTTCTGTGGAGACGTTGTTTCCTAACTAAAGAACGCATCGTGCGCCCGATAGTAGGTATATCACAATTTTCTATCAGATCCACAGCTAATGAAAAATATTCGCAATTACGAGGTATAAGATACCGTACTTACAGACGTTCAAATAAATATTTTGGTGTGCTAATACTTTAAAAAAGTCCGCTTAAATAGATAAAAGCGATAATAAAAAGTAGGGACGAGGCGGACGGCATTCGAAACGAGGCTATCATAGCGTCAACCTCTTTCCTAATAGACTAACAGGATGCGTCCTAAGCTGCGATGAATGGCTGCCGAGGTGAGTTCGCTCGCACGAGTGCGACGTCTATAAACCTACGAGAAGAATGGTGATGTGCACAGGAGTAAGGGCAGACGTCATAATCAACCCATCCTATAACATTTACATGCAAGTAGCGCCATCCTTTTACAACAACTGGCGGCGCTACAACGAATAATCGTGCTCGACTTAGTGGAAGATAATGAACCTATCAATCTCGGGCAACTTCCTAGGTGAGCGACAAATGCTGTAACTCGACGCAAGGCAAAAAAACCGAGTACCTGCACTTAGTTACGGTATCGAGTAGGTCAGTTTGCACGATTTAGTATGATCATTAGTAGTTGGCACCGCGAGTTATGATCGGTCGCCGTCGCTCACCTAGGATATATCGAGTCGTGCAAACGATGTAAAGAATATTGTTATGATGTCTGCCCCAGTGCGGTGATGTCGTGCGAGGCGCGCGCGCGGCGTTACTCGGGCTCGGGCGAGTCAGGCGCGTCCACGGCGGCCACCGTGGTGCCGGCGCCGGCCGCCGCGCGCACCTTCTTCAGGTAACTGGCGCTGTCGAACTCCAGGCAACTCTGTCGACACCACATCACACGTTATCCACTTCGCCTCTTCTCTGTCCGCAGCCTTTACCCACACCATGCAACACACGACGACCGACGACAAATGTTCAAACTCGCCGGCATGAAGCAAATAAGGAATATTGGTCGTTTACCGCAAACGTGCGACACACTCGCATAGTGAAAAATAATACAATTTAGCAGATATATATACTCGCCAACCACAGCATTCCAAGTCCATTTGCAAAGGATTCGTTTCGAAATAATATTATAATCATCATTTAAAATCAATACGACGAAAAAGGTATTTGGAATCGAATCCTTTTAGAGAGCAAACACCTAGGTACGTTAAAGCTTGAATGAACTGGGCTGCTGTTTATGTAAAAATAAAAAGCAATCTAGGTTTTTTAAGTTTAGCAGCTAGCCCATGCCATCATACCGTTTCTTAAAAATATGTTATAGAAATAAAAGGCAGCAGTCCTATGTAAGTCACTGTAAGCACAGTTTATTAGTACAAATTGCTAAATGTTCTTGTTAGTATAGCGTGTTAGGTCAGGTAGAAACAAGCAAAGACATGAGTTTTGAAATAATTATATTTGAAAAATATCAGAAGTTGACAATGATAGTGAAAAGAGACGCGGACAATTTTTTCCCTACTAGAGTACAAAACGACAAGGAACATTAAGAAACGCAGCGACGACACGAGACGTCTACATGTCGAATGGTACCTACACCGGGTCTATCTATAGCGAAACCCTCGCGAATACTCGTTCTGTCCGAGCGGCATGAACAAAGAAAGAGACATGACAAATTTATGCTCAAATAAACAAAAGGTAAACACGTTCAAAACTTGCATCTATGTAAAAGATTTATCAATATTCAACAGACAATAAACATTCCTAATAAAAGGATACCCTAGTTTAATCAATCAACGATGAAAATATCTATTCCAAAATAACACAACAATTTAGAGTAAAAAATAGAGATCAACATTTATATTGAGGTATACATGGGTGCATAAGCACTGGATGTGATGATATGTTTGCTAGACATGAATGAATCGCCGGATCGGCACTTCCCCGCGCCTGCCGCATCACCGCCACCTCTCGGCTGGCTCCGCCGCCTCCTATATACCACTAGCGTCAGTCTTAACTATTCACTCTTACAACACTCGACTTAGGACTATTGAGATCGGTCGCTTAACGTAATAGAGCCTAAGCCTAAGTTAAACTTAACATACACATCGGAGTGCGTGCTGAGAAAGCAAGAGGTGGCAACGCATGCACTTAGCGATCGATATTGAGTTTTCCCCCAAAGCCTGAAAATTTACAATGGCGCAGGTCGTTAGTGAAACGAAAGCTAAACCGGACAAGCTCGAATAGTGCAAAGCGACGACGACGCGCTCCGATACGTCCCACGAATACGAATCTCCGCGATAGTTAATCCGAGCTGCCGCAACGGGAGCTGGAAAACCGATCGTCTCTCACAAGCGACGCCGACGTCGGACGTCGCAACTTTTACGTATCGAAGCGCGTCGCGCAAGCGCGATGAAGCCGGGCCGCACGCGAGATCGCTTTAAAATTATACAAATCCGAAACAAAAGTTCAACTTTTGTTTCAAATTATGCGAGGATCTCGCGGCGTCCGGCGCAGCGAATGGGGGCGTGCCGCGCGCCGCCCGCCTGCGCCGCTCAGTAGAAGTTGCGGCAGAGCAGGGCCGCCAGGAAGTTAGGGTGGTGCACGGGCGGCCAGGCGGGCGGCGCTCGGCGCGGCGCGGGCGCGCGGGTCAGCCGCGGCGCGGGCCGGCGCTCCGCTGCCGTTACCTTGCGGGCCAGCTCGGCCGGGAACGCGGCCAGCCCGGCCGGCGGCGGCTTGCTCAGCGGCGAGTCCGCGTACTGCAGCAGCGTCTCGTACGTGTAGCTCTGCCGGGACCCGCCACCTGCCACCAGAAAACGCTTTACTGCCCGCTCCTAGCCGGCAGGAGGTAACCAGACTATCGGACGCGTCCGGTACGCCGCAGTCGACGGACGAGACCTTTCTATTACTCTAAGCCCGTAAAACTATGCGACGAAGTCACGAATGTGAGCTTGAACGACTGTGCTCACAATAAACCCGTCCATCGCGGCTAAGACGCGTCCGATAGTGGGTTTGCATTTACTAAGCAAACATATCGAGGGCGGTAAGTTTGCCCGACGTTCTTTATCGCAGTAAAATAAATGTGAAAGAATACCTAACTTTGTAGAGATTGAGTGTTTGTAGATATTTGAAGGCATTTAACAGAGAATATGATGTTGTCTAAAGACAAATAAAACATTCTAAACAGTAATTTCGGGATTTCGGTCGTTCTTAACCGAAGATTGTGAAACGCTAATTGAATTTCCACATCACAGCTGCAAATCACATTCTGAAAATAATAGAGATTGTCATTTCTAAAACCAAAGGCTTCTCCAACTGCTATTTTGAACATTTAGAGGTGAAGAGACATTTAGTATTAAATTGGACTGGCAAAGATCTTTTGTAATCAAAATATATTTGTTGAACAACATTTTGAAAAAAGACGCCGTGCACGAAGTTGTCACGCAGTGCAACTACTATACGTGCAATTTGTATGCTGCTCTTGGGTTGGCATCAACATCCAACATTCTGACACTCAAATGCACATACATTGTGTTAAAATTTATTGCGAAAGCTCAAACAGGTTATTTAAAGAATGTAGCAAATAAAGAATAACTTGGCACTCAAAGTAGCTGTTATGACTGACTGTTGCATACAATTTGTTAGTGGCATGACCATGGCTGTAAATGAATGCAGTTAACGTTTACGACAACGAACATTAAAGAATAACGGATGAACTGATGTACAATAAAACGGGATGTGTTCTGCATAAATAAAAAACTATAAAGCGAGTATATTTTAATAATATAATAATGGGACTATGTGAATTTCTGAATGGGATTATGACAATTTTCTTAATAATGGCAATACATCAAGCATAAAATTATGGACCGTAATTTCTGTGTATGGCATTCTTTTTTATGAGATACCAAAATAAATGTAAGTGGATATGCTAATGAATTCTGCACCACATTCGATTGCGTTTCGTTTGCAAACATATATATATGTAGGTATATTGAAAAGTATAAATAAGGTCTACAACATGTTTTGATTACGGTGAAATCGCAAGCAAATGCGGCGGTGTGCTACATTTTAATGCTGCCGTCTAAAGTTACTGAACTTAATTCCCGCTGATATCACTAAACAATAATAATTATTGACTAATTATTAGTAATATTGACTTTACCATCAGAATCACGTACAAAGAAATTAAATAAAAAAGATAGCGTGCACTAAAATGCTGTCACAGTCGGATCAGAAACATTATAAATAAGTATATCTTTGGATCCTACTGAATCGATTTTGAAAATTATTTTAGCCATAGAAAGCTATATTATTTGTAAGTGTCAGAGAAATAACGCGGGCCGTGAAGCCACAGGCAAACTCTAGTATTCCATATATGATATAAGTTCAGACAAAACCAACGCGCGTACAATAAAAAGCCAGATTTTAAGCGTCTTTGATATTATTTAGTGCGCGCTACCTGTCACTTGTGTATCTGATAGTAAACAACGGGAAAAGAACTAAGTATAGTTTAGTGAAGTATAGTATAAAATACAGAGTTATCCAGAACTGGTGTACTAAGGCGAAAGGAGGTGATTCAGACTATCATTATGAACAACTTTTACTATGGGGTTAACACGGAATTAAAAAATAAAAATCAGCTGATTTTATTTCTTGAATTTTGGTTTGCTCCATAGTAAAAGTTGCTCATAATAATGGTCTTAATCACCCCTTTTCGGATTAGTACAGGGTAAGCAGATAACCCTGTAAGTGAAGTAAGTATGGTTTAAGAATTATCTTTGTGATAAGCATTTCAAAAACATGACGCAAGTTCAAGCTTCAAGTTTTTGAAATGCTTATCACAAAGATAACTCTTAAACTGTACTTACTTCACTAAATTTACTTATAGTTACTTAATGAAGTTATCTTTGTGATATAGGTAGGTATCGCCACACAAGTCGGTGGATGGTAGTTAGCGCACCGTGATTCGCTAATTATTGCGCATGTGTGCACAATGCGTACACAAATGGCGAAGTAGTGATCACGGCCGTAGGGAGCGCGCGGGAGGCATTAGGTTAGCGGGCGGGAGTGCCCCGGCGTCTCGTCTCTCTGGCTCCCGCGCATACATTTTGCCTTTTGCGCAGCGTTCTGCGCGTAACTTCCCATCCGCCGACTTATGTGGCGCTGATTATACCAGCTTCAAGTTTTTGAAATGCTTATCACAACGATAACTATGATATAAAACCTAGTGTGGAAAAGCACTCTAAATAAAAATTATTTCAAGTATAGAGATCTCAGCGTGTAGTGTAGTGTGGTAGTTTTCCTTTAGACGGCAGTGAGGTGATTCGAGGCAGTCGGTGAGGTTACCTTGGTTCTTGTCGGTGCTGGCGGCGCGCGAGAACCGCGGCCGGTGCGGCGCCGCGTCGTCCTCGCCGGCTGCACACAACGCCAGTTACACACACACCACACACACACACACCCACCACGGCCGACGATACGGAACCCGACACTATACAGAAGCAACCACGCGCCCACTCGACAACCTTCCGCTTCGATCGGAGAAGTGTAGTGTACATGCTTATTGTAGTAATCTTCACGTGGTATTGTATTTCTTTTCTGATGTCAAGCAGTGAAGTTAGCACTCGCATTGGAGCTATAATTAACTTAGTTATTGTTCAATGAGTTGTTTAACTTTTTGCCACTTTGTCATTACATTCAGTTTTATAGAAATGTAAAAAATATACGAAACCAAACTCATGTCAACTGTACAACATTGTATGTGTGACTAGAAAGGTGTCCATGGTATAATATAAAAAAATAATTAACAAAGACAGATAGATAGACACAATTTATAGCTCGAATTGAGATAGTTTTATGTAAGTTCCCTTTAACTTTGACAAACCGTTAGATTAGATCAATGAACTTGAATGTAACAATATTTTTTTTTTTTTCAAAAAATAACATGACCAGCTTCGCCCGTGTATAGAATTCGCGAATATTTCGCACGGATCGATCTAGCATTTTCACATTATTGTTGATTTATCAAAAATGGCTCAGCCGATTCCGATAAAATTTAAATGGGACCAATTTCGAAGTAGATTCTTCCCAATAAAAAAAAGAATTATTGAAATCGGACTATGAAAAAAGTTATGCGTGGTTATACATAATTATATCTATATATACGCTTCGAATTGAGTACCTCCTCCGGTGGTTCGTCGGTCAAAAATGTCGAAAAGAGAAGCTAGCTCATTAGGAAAATGTCCGTAGCTTTTATTTTAATTTTCTTATTGTGTCTAAGTAGTTTATAGTTACTGAGGCATTCGGTCGTAAGTCTACATTATAAGTATAAAATTATTGACAAACAAATCAATACGAATAATATATATTTTTAAAAATAGACGTAATAAATAATATTTTGCATCATACATTGCATGCTTTTAGATAAATATAATAAGTAACTCGAAGTTGCTTCTGTATAAATATATGTTCGGGTTAATTAGTCATTTCGTAACGGCAGGTAATTAGCGACTAATAAAATGGTTTGTTATTGAAAATGTTTGTTAAAATGTATGTGCAAATAATTTGGAAAAATACACTGCCACGACCGTGGATCGAGGTGAGCATGACTCGATATAACACATGAATGACAAATATAGATAAATAGTTCTACATATTCGCTATAATCGGCAACAAAATAAATATAACATGATTCTAGTAAATACTGCAAATAAACATGATATACGTGTGATTGGTGTGAATGGCTCCACATCCGATGTTATGGAAACTAGACATGCTTCAGTCAGTCTTAGGAAGAAACCTACCCGATATAATATTAGATAGGCTGATATTATAATGTAAAGTAACATGCTATCAAACTCGCATCTTTTGCTCTAACTACTGCCATGCCTTTGGAAGGACACATTCGCTTTTTTAATTTTAACTACAAAACTTAAAAAAAGGGCATTCATTTTTACTACTAATTTCGAATTGAATTAATTCGACCTAAAATGGAAGTTATACATGCGACGGGATGAATTCGGGAATCCGAAAAGTAGTCGGCAGCGGCGTCTTTGTGCGGCTGCGACTGTAAAAACCTATGTATTATCAGATGTTTCTCTAGACGACGGATGTATTTTAATATTATTATATTCGTCTATATGCTTCATTAAAACTCGCGTGAGAATACATTATATTAGATAAAATACCGGTTTTAACTCACGTATGATATACGGCCGGGCCGCTGTGAAACCCGACCGGTTTCGGAGTAAATTAGTACTCCTTCTTCATCAGGGAATACGCGCACTCCCGTCGCCGTGCCCCAGTGCGCGTGCGCCAGGCGACGGGAGTGCGCGTATTCCCTGATGAAGAAGGAGTACTAATTTACTCCGAAACCGGTCGGGTTTCACAGCGGCCCGGCCGTATATCATACGTGAGTTAAAACCGGTATTTTATCTAATTCGTCTATATGGTCATCTTTCGAAAAATCAGCTGTTCTACACAATAAGTTCATCATAGACTTTCGACAAAATAACGTGCTACAATAGCTTTCGCCGCCGGGCCACTGTATGCCTATCTGTACTTCATGTCATGACAGCATGAAGCGTCTACCTCAGAAGACAGAAAGTATAGTTCTCATTAATTTGTTTAGCGCGTCATTTGTGTATCGATAATTAATTGAATTAGAACGGCTGGAGCCTGGACGTATACGTAAATGGTCACGAGACCGAGAGCGAGTATTGATAATAATCTAGTTGTGTGCGAACAGGAAAGCATAGCATGCGATCCTCTTTTCAAAAATGGGGCTCCTGATGTGTATAAAAGCAGCGTGGTCTCACCGGGCGGGCAGTCGGCGGCGGGCGCGGGCGGCGCGAACACGTCGTCGTCGTGTCCGTTGAGCGCGGCGTCGTCGTGCAGCAGCATCGCGGCGGCGGGCCGCTGCGACAGCGTGAAGAAGTCGCCCGAGCCCGCGCCCATCGCCTCCAGCCCGGACGCGCTCTCGAAGTACTCGTCCAGCACCAGCTTAGCCGTCTACGGATACAATTTACACGGTTGTTTTGCACAGTTAACGTGGCAACTAAAAGCAGACCTCCTAACATCCATTCATCAGCCATAAAACGTCCACTGCTGGACATAAGCCTTCTCTATGGATATCTAATAGCCTGCTGGATGCAGTTTGCATCCACCACAATCCTGACTAATGAGGCCTCCTAACACATAACTCATAGGCGATGGGGCCAAAATGGAGACCATAGGCTAGCAAGTGAATCGTGCACTAGATCGATAACCCCTGATTATAATAGCGAGACTATGCAGTATGCAAACCATGATAACTCTAATATTAGAAAACTGTCGGAACCATGTAGAACACACAAATAAAGACGCAATGCAAAATATTCAATTATTCATCTGCTCAGACACGATTCAGAATATACGAGGGTCATTCAATAAATACTTAGCCTACAAAAAGTAAACGAAAATTTTGGAAAAGTGGCAATTTATTTTTCAACATAGTCTCCCTTTAGTTCGATACACTTAGCCCAGCGATGCTCTAACTTTTTTAACCCGTCCGAAAAATAGTTTTTGTCAAACTCTGCAAAATAGGCCTCCGTGGCGGCGATGACCTCCTCATTTGATCCATATCTATTCCCGGCGAGAGATTTTTTCAGATTAGGAAACAAAGAAGTCACAAGGGGCCAAATCTGGAGAATACGGTGGATGGGGCAGCAATTCGTAGCGTAATTCGACCAATTTGGCCATGGCAACGGCAGACGTGTGAACCGGTGCGTTGTCGTGGTGAAACAGCACTTTTTTCTTCGCCAGATGGGGTCGTTTTTTCTTTAATTCGGCGTCGAATCGGCCCAATAAATCGGCATAGTAAAGCCCTGAATTGTTTTACCTTTCTCGAGGCAATCGATGTAGATCACACCTTGTGAATCCCAGAAAACGGTGGCCATAACTTTTCCGGCCGATTTTACAATTATCGCCTTCTTTGGAGCATGTTCCCCGGTCTGGATCCATTGTTTTGATTGCTCCTTGGTCTCTGGTGTGTACCAGTGGATCCAGGTTTCATCGTCGGTCACAAAACGACGCAAAAACTCCGCTGGATTCCGCTTAAACAGCGCCAAACACGTCTCCGATGTGGTCTCACGGTTGCACTTGTTTTCCGGTGTGAGTAAACGCGGCACCCATCGCGCCGACAGCTTTCTCATGCCGAGTTCCTCGTGAAGAATATGATACACTGTTCTTTCTGAAATGCGTACAGTCTCAGCTAGATCCCGAACCTTCAATCGGCGATCTGCCAATACGAGATCATGGATTTTTTTAATGTTTTCCTCCGTAGCAGCTGTTTTCGGTGCACCTGGACGTGGTTCATCAAAAACCGACGTACGGCCACGTGCAAACTCGTTGAACCAATTCTTGACGGTGGCCATCGATGGAGAAGAGTCACCGTACACAGCATCCAAGCGCTCTTTGATTTCGATGCGCGTTTTCCCTTCCAAAAATAGGAATCTATTCACCGAACGATATTGCTCTTTTTCCATTTTTGTAAAACCGATCGATACGTTCGCTTCCATAAGTTGTCAAATTAAAACAAATGAAGGGATTGGAATGAAAATTGGAAAAAAGAATTAAAAAAGAATGTGCTACACTGTGGTAAAACTCTTTTGAAACTACAGCGCCCTCTGGCGATGAGGCTAGGTACTTATTGAATGCACCTCGTATTCAAGATCACGAAATGCAATAAAAAACATCCACTCACATGCGATGCAGACGAACTTTAACCCACATTCGGGAGTCAATAAATCCAAATTATTTCCTCGTCATAAACAAAATGTATCATTCACACATCTAAACTAATAATTTTCGAACATTTCGTAGGCCGTAACCGATATTCACCTTGACGAGATCCAGGTTCTGGCCTGTGATCTTAATGGAATGTTGACCAAAAGTCACAGTATACTTATACTCCCCCAGCGCCGCGTCGTTAGTAGAGAAACTATGCAGCAGAGCCCGCGAGCTGTTGTGGGGAGATTTCTGCAAAGGAAAAGTTATATAAATTACAAACATGTGGAGCATGACAAATGTATTCAACGTAAATGGTAGGTTGTTTCTTGTTCATATACTGTAAAGTGAGTTACGTCGTAAAGTTTTCAGTCTGTGTTAAATATGGTATTTTGAAAACTTTTAACAAATCAAGTTAAACAGAAATTGGCCAATTATTGCTCTTAAGAAAGTTTTACGGCCGAGGAAATAAATTTTTTTTAAACAAATACAAAGACGAGATGAATTTGTATTTGTTTAAAAAAATATCATTTAATAATCATCAGTCGCGTGACTGTGCGACAGACAACGTACTGTTATATATATCCTCAATCCGCCCCTGTTTTAAGTACAGCCCTGTACCAGACCTATAAAAACAAATTGCATCCGCTGTATCCATTTTTCATAAACATTCCTCGATTGTCAACAGCCGTCTTTCCTTAAAATCATTAATTTCTGGATTTAACCAGCTAATCATCTATTGTTTCCATTACATCCTTCAGCGCCCCTTCAGTTACCACTGAGTCGCCATCCAATCTATTTCCAAAAGCCGGGACATTAGGCTCTCCGAAAGTTTTATCCAAGTAATTTGTTTCTACCGGAAACCCCATATTAAGAGTACCTAGTGTTTATATTGTGAACAACGTTTAGACTGTACTTTATTTATATCAAATGTGACATTTTAATTTGTAATCTAAAAGTGGGTCTAATTAAACAGTGATATATCTTTGAAACGCTGCCTTTACTTCCATAAGAACACTATACTCTATAAAATTTAACTTGATCTCTGCGACAGTGACATATTGACATATTTAGAATTGAGATAGTGGTGAAAAAAATCGATTTTCAAATAATGTTGTAATGAAATCGAATGAGTAGTTGAAGGTGAGAAATTGAATTTTATTTACTTACTATTATTTAAGATCAAGTATGTACACATGTTAATAATGTTATGATATTAATTAAATACTCATAATAATGTAACGACAGTATTTATCGACGTTTTTCACTATTATCGATGCTAATGTAACATATAATTAGGTTTAATTTAATTACACATGAAAATATTAAAATATACAATAAAATTAATGATAAATTAAGTTTTATTTAAAATATCTTCAGTATAAACTATCGATATTTTAATTAAAACTCTATCTAAAACTCTGTGGTCACGATCATTCGTCGCCCATCACTAATCGGCATGCCCAAAAAGTATGATATTGACAGGTACTGTCTGACTTCATAGGCGTGATTTTTCTGACAGCTGTCGCAGAGATCAAGTTAAATTTTACAGAGTATAAAATCCAAGGTCGTCCTAACAACACGAACCTCCCTCGCGACGGGCGCGTCCTCCTCGGCGGAGTCGAGCGAGCCGCGCGACCCGCCGTGCGCCGACTCCACGCTCTCCAGCCGCACCGGCGACGCGTTGCGCCGGATCGTATCGCCGATCAGATGCTTCGCGTGGCTGCCGACATTACGTCACAGGCTTAAAATCATACACTTTTAGAACTCAAGACTTTTGTGCATTGAGTTAGAGTGAATTAGACATAGATCACAAATGAATTGAGAACTCAGTAGTCTTGACAAAAGGACATGTTACCACTTTTAGACGAGTTAGAACAACAAAGTTAGTAGTAATATAGTAGTAGCTAATTCAGTGCAAAAAATAAATAGATGTAAATGTGCCTCAGATATAGGTGATTCCGTTGGTTGGTGTGGTAACAATACTCACTTGACGTTCTCTTCATTGGGGCCGGTGATCTGGACGAGACGCTCCTTGGCGCCGGGGCTCACTGAAACCACCACATCCACATGACATTACCGCACCCTCGGTATCCAGGCGCGTTAGTCTTCAAGCTCAAAGCCGAATGCGATTAATAGGCGGTGAAAATTATGATTCGATATTATTCCGGTTAAGTTCGGTACCAATACCACAAAATATTCTCGATTCTAATTAGTATAGGGCTTACAGCGAATGTTACGATTTGATATCGATAAATATCGGTACAAAAAAAGGCACACACCGATGATAGTGTTAGATAAATGATAGAGCGTTAGGAGTGTAGGCAGATATGCAGGGCGATTTATAATACACCAAAAACTTCGCAGACTACTTCATCAATCATACTTGACATCTTTCGTTGTTATTTTAAACGTGTTTTTTTTTCACGAGCAAAAAGCTTTGAACATTATCTCAATTCAAAGCGCAACCCAGGGCTCTTACAAGTCGAAATAGCACTTTAACTTTTATGTAAACCTGAAACATAGTAATTATTTTTTTACAAGAATGGACATATTTTGTACAAAAATTGACAATAAAAGATGTCAAGTAAGCACGTAAGGAAGCTGCCTGAGATCGGTTATTGGTGCACTTAAAATATCCCTTTAGAAAGGGGGAGATGGGAAGAGTCCGCCACACATGCGCAAGCGCCACAGACCGGCACCGTGCGTTCATACCTCGCTGAAACGATATAATCGTGTCACTTAGCTCCTCGATCATGTGCACCCTCCTGCCCTTGATACCCATCACTGCAACACCACAACACAACTTCAGGCGAGCCGCTAGGAGGCGCCACTACGACTTATTAACATCAACTCTCAGGCGAGCCGCTAGGAGGCGCCACTACGACTTATTAACGTCAACTCTTCCTATATTTATGTACAATTCTCGCCACTTTACAAAAGACATGCTCCCAGCTTGAAACCTCTATTTGGAGACAAAATGGGAACATAAAGGCAAAATTACTAAAAGAGTAGACAGGCATGTTTGTGTGATAATACAGAAGAAAACGTAAATATCGATAAGTGTCTGCGTTCACATCACTAATAAGTTCACATGCATAATGGCGAAAATTGTACTCTTCCAAATAAGTCCCAAGTTAAATTAACGTCATGCTGATTTTCCCACTATAAACTTATTAGACATTATTGTTAAGGCCTACCAATTGTAATAAAAAGGCCCGGCTTCTAGTTTCGAAGCGCATTTTCCAATAAAAATAGATTAATTCAAGCATTTGCCTCAATCGGCATCGTCAATATAATTTACTCCGTTTATCAACATGCACCATAAAATAATACAAATAAACTTGACTTTATACTCGGGACAGATAAGCGTAACATTAAATCGTCATGCATTGTCTCCCCAATTGACATTAAAGTATCATGCACAGTAATAAATGCAAATAAGAAACTTTCAGTACCAAGATTTAGAAATCTACTGTTACGTCCGTGTTTATGAAAACGGCAGTGTCGAATGCTTTAGATAGATCATTCGTGTCATCAGTGGAAACTCTCTTCGTTTCATTCGTATAAGACCATAATTTACTCAAGACTATTTTATCTTGTAGAAAATAAATTAATCATATTCGGTAGCAACTCATGCGCGGTCACTTTCTGGTAAAAATCTGATCACATACAAAATTCACAAGAAATGAGATAAAGAATAGTAAAATAATTTCTAACCATCAATGCTGTTTAAATAAAATTAGGACAAAGCCTAATTTTCATGCTCAATCGCCCAAAATAAGATTTTACATTATTGAATGACAATTTTCAGTTAACAATATGGGTTGAGTGATAGTTTTGCATAAATTAAATTACGCAAAACTATCAGTCAACCCAGTCATTTAGCAGGATGATTGAAACACATTAAAAAACGAGAAGCTTTCTTACATGATTGCTTAACGATGGATCATGTTAAGATGAGGCATCGGGCCGAGAAACACGAAAACGAGTAATTTTGAATGCGCGATGTGAGAGGACGAATGAAATTGATTCAAATTTAAAAAATATCATAGGTAAGGGAAAATCTTAAAAAAAATTATGAACCGGACAACATTTTGATTTAATTTTTATTTAAAAAAAACTTAAAAATTTCTCACCAAAAAAGTTTAATAATTCGAGTGCTCTGAATTATCAGCGACAACACCCCATTATTTTTTATGAATAAAATAGTCCGATCACTTTTCTATTTTACAGACCGAGAAGTAATTTTTTTTAATGTGTACATTATGAGTAATTAATTAAAAACTCACTGCCGCCCGCCGCTCTGGCGCGATCATGTCGAGCGCGACCGCGTAAAAAATAATTGTCCGAGTGAAAGGGCGCGGTACTCGATTTTTTGAAACAATAGTTTATCAATGCGTCACCTTAAATCACGTAGGAAACTCGTGTGATCAATAGCATGCAAACAGTGTAATATGGCATGGTAAATTCCTGGTCTCTATTATCTACGTAAAAACCCTGTGTTTTGATTCGACCAAATCACGTATCAAGACCATACTTGGGTTTCTTATAAACGAGCAATAAACAGATATCTTCAACTAAGAATAAAATGACCGCATAAATAGTGTGTGATTTACCTTTCCCCGAGTCGGCGTTGCGGATGACGACCTCGTCCTTGGAGTAGTTCTTGCCGGGTATCTTGGTGGGCTTGGGGAACTTGCCGGAGGGCTTGATGACCTCCCCGGGGCCGAGCAGCGCGGGCGGCTCGGCGGCGGGCGCAGCCAGCGTGGGCGACACCGAGCCGCCCGACCCGGACCCCTCCATCGTCGGCACCAGCAGTGGCTAGCATTACATGTACATGAGAACAATCTTCAGACTGTTTCCTGTTCGAGGTCAGCCCTTCTAATACACGCCGCTCCTGGCGGTCCTGTCATTTGGCTATTAAGGCCCGTTATGTTTAGATCGTTTTGAATAGTGCACATCCAGACGGTCGTTGGGCAGCCGTTCCCTATCTTACAAAATATTTAATATTGGGAAAGGACATGTCCACAAAATGTATGGAGGCTGGTATAATAATAATAAAAAATTCTAACCACAACACTCGTTACATTTCGAGAAAGTTCATATTTTTCTGAGTCTATTACAACAGTTAAAAACAAAAAAGAGCCCTCCGGTTTTTTTTAATTAATTTTGATTTTATTAGGATAGATAAATATATTTGGCTCAATAGGTAGTTTATCTCTAGGAACTCTGATGAAGTAACCTCCAAATTGTTAAATAAAAGCATTTTTACCAATTAGACACACTCTTTAAGTGATTTTTTGTCACATTGTACCTACTAACTGGTCACACTGGTAGGTTATAATTTTAAATTTTAGCAAATTAAGAGATGAATTTTGAAGAATCAGCTACGAATGCAAGTAAAGTAACAATAGAAGCACTTTATTATTGCTAAACTAGAAAAATAATAAGCTGTATTGTTATTTTTCATACAATTTATTTTTCGCATTTAAAAAAAATTGGAGTGGTGAAAAAATCTAAATTAAATATTTTAAGAAACCCCATAAAACAAGCTTTCAAATGATGTATATATCATCTTGGTTCGATTTTTCTCTGAATAATATACCATTTGTGGACGTCACCTTTATTTCCAAACAAATTGCGTAGTCACCGGAAAATAACAGAACCCGATTTCGGAAGTCGTCAGCAACTACCGTACAATAGGCATGATGATTAAAAAAATATAATTAGTCCGTCAGATAGATTTTTAAAAAATATTAGACATATGTTTTCTTTTGTAAATCAAGCAAAAATTTATGAAAATAGTAAGCCCGATTACAGAGGCGCCAGCGTAAATTTAATAGCAACGTAAAAAGCGTTCTCTCTATCGAATGCCTAAAGTGAAAAAAAACAGAACTATTTAGTTAATATAATTACGACGGCGCCTCTGTAATCGGTCTTATAGCCTGTTAAAGATTCCGCGTGACGTCATACAAATGTATAGACTTTCGTGAGAGACGTGACGTCACGACCCCCACTCCCAAACTTTGACAAGGTTTATCTTTGCCATTTGTTGTTTTATTGACACAGGAAAAAATACGTCTCCAAATTTTTTTTATAATCTAATTCACGGACTAATTATAATAATGATCTTTTTACTCAGTCGTCATGCCTATTCCGTAGCCGACAGCACGCAGCTTACCGCGGCTACCAACGCGTCTCCCGCAGCGCCTGCCTACATGTTGCCCAAGTCACTACGAGTATATGCAAAAAGAGAAACGGTCTTGGCGTTACGGTGAACTAACAATAAGATTGTTATCAGCAGGCTTGGTACCGACTATACTTGGTAGACGCGAGTACCGATGAAAACCGAATTGGTGTCTACCAAGTATCAGTTTTAGTTGTACTAGCAATGACAGAGCACTGTTGTCAATGTAACAAAATTAGTATAATTATTTTTTGAAAAAATAGCGTGACCGACTTCACCCGTGTACAGAATCATTACATAGTATAAAACAAAGTCGCTTTCCGCTGTGTGTCCCCATGTATGCTTATATCTTTAAAACTACGCAACGGATTTTGATGCAGTTTGTTTTAATAGATAGAGTAATTCAAAAGACATGTTTATATGTATAATACACCTGGCGAAGCCGAGGCGCATCGCTAGAACGCAACCATAATATTATGCACGGATCAATGTAACATTTTTCACATTATTGTTGATTTATCAAAAAAGGCTCAGCCGATTTCAATAAAATTTAAATGGGACCAATTTCGAAGTATACTCTTTCCAATAAAAAAAGAATTATTGAAATCCGACTACTATAAAAAAAGTTATGCTTGGTTATACATAAAAAATATAAATATATATACTAGCTGACCCGGCCACGCGTTGCTGTGGCTAAATAAATTAAAATTGCGACTATAATTTGAGATTTAAACTATCCTATCTCTCAAGTTGGATCGAACTGCACATGGTGTGCGAATTTTATTATAATCGGTTATGTGGTTTAGGAGTCCATTGAAGTCAAACATTGTGACACGAGATTTATATATATTAGATACGCGTCGAATTGTATACCTCCTCCGGTGGTTCGTCGGTCAAAAATGGCACACGGGCGACCCACCTACGACGCTTATCTTTGTGCACAAACTCTAGTCACTATGTACTGCTGCGTGCAGTCTACTAAAGTGTATCAATAGGTAACTTTATTGTTGCAGTAGTGAGTTTAATTTGCAATGTGACGTTGCGAGTTATTTACGACATCGTCACCGACATTTTACGGCACTTATATTTTTTTCTTTCAATGGAAAAGACAAAATAATGTTCATACACAACTCTATACAAGTCTGTGATTTAAACTCAAGCAGTAAAATAATTGTTTGTAATGTGGTTCTGCTACTTGTTGCAGCTCAACGCCATCCAAAACAAAGTAGGTAACAATTTGTCATATTTCGGACATAAATGCGAGTGATTTGCATACAAATGGCTTCTTTGTTATTGGTTACACTTACGCTTTAAATCTGTAGCTTGTCGATGACGACATTAAGGTGGATTCACTAGGTCAGCGCGCGAAATTCAAATATTTTTGGGTTTTTTGGCCTTTATAGATAAACTGCTGGCTGTAACTTTACATAAACTCATTTAGGATTTGGTCATGAATAGGTAGTGTTAACGAATTATATACACGTAGAAACCAAAATAGTGGCCAGGTTACACACAAGACTCCATAAACTAAAAACTGAGGTGAAAATCAGATGATGCACTTTCGTGCATAACCCCCCTACCCTACCGGCTAAGCAATAGCAATCGTAATAGCAATCGCTTATGACTTCATTTTAGTCATTTGGCACCGCCTATGTGACGTTAGCCATCAATTGCTTTGCGCGGATTGCGAAAGCAATAGTTGAATGAACAACTTTGATGGCTAACGTCACATAGGCGGTGCCAAATGACTAAAATGAAGTCATAAACGATTGCTATTACGATTACTATTGCTTAGGCAGTAGGGGGGCTGACCACTAATTTGGTTTATATGTGTAGGTAACTCGTCAAAACAACCTATTCATGGCCGCTAAATGAGTTTTCGTTAACTTAAAATGAGTAGTTTATCTGTAAATGCCAGAAAACTCAAAAAAATAAATTTCGCGCTCTGACCGAGACGATCACCCTTAAACTATTTCGTCTTTAAAAGAATTTAGTCCAACTTTTATTTTTATCTATTTTGCTCAGGCTTAGAAAATGTTTGCTATCAGCATTGACAAAGCAATCAAACCTCGCTTCCATATCGCGATAACTCCTACTGTAGTTTTTCGTATTTGTGCGTATTGTTACGCAAACTAGGTCAACTTCGTAATTTGTCTGAGTCTGAATCACGCTATTTTTGGCTGGTGCTGTGAACATTTTTGCTATGTTCTAGTTCACTATGTTAAGAACTAAAATTGCCAAAGGCACGTTTTTATAGAATAACATACAGAGAAACTCTTTAGGAACAATAAACAGATATATAGGTCTTATCATACAACTTAGCGGCTTTGATGTTAGCTACAAGCTGCGAATAACCCAATCATTGTGCAGCTGTTAAGTGAACTTCAGACAGGATTGAAATATTCGCTTCTTGTAGCTATAATTCGACCGCTTAACTTAATCTTCGCTTAAGGCGGCAGGGACTCGCCGCCCGCGCCTGTCTCAGTCCCTCTTTGTCGTCTACCCCAGCGCCCCTGTACCGCGCAGGCGAGGACTGAGTTAAGCGGTCGGATTATAACATCACAGTCGCCAAGTTGTATGATGCGATTTGGCCTATAGGTAACTTTTGTGCATGAATATACATCTTACAAAGAATGTTTGTTAAATATCATGACGAATTTGCCGTACCTAATTAATGTTACTGAAAAAAAAAACTCTTAAAACCTGGAGAAAACAAGTTTTCGAAAAAAAGCTGCAAAGCTTAAAAAAGCAACAATATTTACCTCGGCGTGAGTGCCACGGTGCCTGTAGTATTGACTCATAAAGGAGGACCCCTGCCACAGTTTGGCGCGCAACTCAATAAGCTCGAGAAGATGAAGTCTAGTCTTTTTTTCCAGTCGTTCGTCCTGTGATCCGTTGCGGAACACAACAAAATATCTGGAAATAAACATTTCATATTAAAATCTGTTGTTTTGCACTGTCAGAGAAGTTATTGACCTAGCAAGTGAAAGTCTCAGAGTACAAACAGATGTATGTAGACACAGGCATTAAATAGTTTTCAGCAATGTTAAAACATGAAAATAAGTTATTTTGATGTGTACACATTATACCAACATTCATAGACATTATGCCTCTGAGAGGGCAAGCTAGGACCTTGTATTGAGTGTATACATATATTATGCCGGTGGGTGTGCTTGATCTTCATCATTGCAGCTGTAGGATGTCTACTGTTAGACATAGGCCTGATCTGTAGATTTCCTATTGAAAATCGTAAGCAGCCTGCATTTTGCGCGAACCAGCCATCTTAATCAGGTTTCTGTCCACCTTTTTTAGATGAATGTAATAGAATTCAGTCTAATGTGTTAGTAAGTTCATATAGACTGGGTGGCTAGCCCATTTTAGGCCGCCTGGAGACATGGCTAAACAGTTAAAACAATCGAGACCTACAATTTAAAGAGTCATCCGAGCCATGGTAGCGTTCAGTTGGAAAATACCACCCGCGGTCACCCATCCATATACTGACCGTGCCAAATGTTGCTTAATTCTGGTGAACGCTGACAAACACCTGGTCAAACTGCGTTGCGAGCGCTACAGTGTAATGTATTGAATTAATGAAAATACAAACCTATCCAGAAAGTCCTTGTAGAATTCTTCGAGTTGGGCGCCATAAAGCTTAAGGTTAGAGTACATAGTGGCCACATTGCTTTGGAGCACACGGTCATAATTGCCCTGCATCATTTGGTAAGCTACCGCTTCTGTCAACACTATCAGGTCATCCACTGCAAACAAACAATGCACTTTGCTTAGAATAGTATGGTGTTAGCTTTGATTATACATCTGTCTAGATGGACACACATAAACATTCATCACAAAGAAAACGGCCCAGATCTTTGACAATGAGCACATACTTAATATGTCAAATCTGTCAAAATTTGTATGGCTATCCGTATCCAAAGATGAATCATATGTTTTGGGCTGTTTTGCTCAGCTAATTTGGTATCTAGACAGATACATAATCAAAGGGTTATTAGTCAAAATACTTGAAAGTCTAATGAATAGGTAATCTCTTTATTGAGATAATTAGTACAAGTATGTTTTGTTGTTTTAACATGCTCAGCACCAGGATCTTAATACATGTACAACAGTTTTAAAGTGAAAAAAAACTTCTATTTTTTTGTGTCAATGTAACATAAAAATGGTGTTACAGGGCTAAAACTAAAGTATGAAGTGTGTATTGTTTATGATACACAAGTGCTTTGACAGAGTGTATCATAAACAATTACCGAGGGTGTTAAGCAGGGTATTGCGGCGTTTCGCCCTGCAAGCGGTTCGGCCCGAACATAGAACCATGCTAATTTACATACTAAAACATTGAAGTAGGTGTATGTTACACTTGATATCATACACATTTAGTGCTTTATTGTTTTAAGATTGATTGTGATGCTATAATGTGGTTAATGACTAGAAAATAATTACCAGTCATGATAAGTTTTAGGAGTAACATCCAAAAGCACAGAGAATGCAAAATTAGCCAAAATTATGAACCAAAATAAAAATAATCGGCCAAGTGCGAGTCTAACTCGCGCACAAAGGGTTCACTAACTGTACGGGAGCCCCCTTATAATTTTGTTGCTTGCGGTCTGTTTGGACTGAATTTTATTTTGTACTGTATTCTAAATGAACTAAATTGAAAATCACCTTTTCCCAAAATGTCTGATTTTCTAATTGTCATCGTTTATGAATGAACCATTTTTGAAATGTCTGACGGAACAGGTACAATCAGAAACAATACCTTTCGAAATATTTCGAGATCCGTCAAACTTAAAGGTAGTTTATCTCCATAACTGTCAATTCTAGACCATTACTGGCTTCACAAGAGTGACAGAACTCGACGAGATCTACATTTCGCATAATATTATTTTACATTATACTTAATAATTATTTGCCATATTAACTCTGAATTTGCTCGGGATTATGTTATAAAGCAAGTAAAATGTCAAACTACATAGCCGTGGCTCTTTTCTCTTAGCTAATTGATACAAATATGCTCGTAGGAACATGCGACTAAAGTGAAAAAACCACCATAGAGATTAGTTTTTATTTTGAGGCTGCTACGTAGGATTATTTATTGCATAGTGCACACCCAAACTCTCATCTCATGTCAATGTCATCTAAATGCTAAAATATCTTGGCAGCACTTGTATAGACCAGCAAGATGCAAGCCAGACCAGCAAGTATAGCGAGAATGCAATCCTGGAATCTGTCAGTTGGTAATGACATAAACGCACATATTATATGTTTGTACTGTACTGTATCAGCCTTTGAATAGTCCTCTGCAGGACGTAGGCCTACCCACGAAGGGTGATTGGGCCATGTCCACCATGCTGGCCCAGTGCGAGTTGATGGATTCACATTTGCCATTGAATTTCTTCTACGGACATATGCAGGTTGCCTCACTATGTTTTCCTTCACCGAAAAGCCAGTGGTGTGAAATTCCGTACATAAATTCCAAAGAACTCATTGGCACGGGACCGGGATTTGAACCCGACCTCACGATTGTAAGGCGGGTGTCACGACCTCTAGGCCACAACTGCTTTAATTGTTTTTTGAATAAAAATAAAAAAAAAAATCTGTGTTATGAACTACTACTTACTACTAAATTCAAGTACTACGACGTCCTCTCACAAGGTGGACGGATGACCAATTAATAAGCTATATTTCTATTTTTCATTACAGTTTTCATATTTATTACAGTTTGTTTATTTTCATTAGTAGAACATATCACACACAACTCACAATGAGAAGGGGCATTATTATTTACGAAAAATATCTGATTTAAATGTTTTCATGCTATAATGTTTCTGATTGTACTTCACATTGACATTTTACATTTTGACATTCTAGAAAATAGCCATTTTGAAAATCAGTCATTTTGGGAAAAGTTGATTTTAAAATTAGTTCATACTGAGCACAGTACAAAATAAGATTCAGTCCAAACAGACCGCAAGCATTTTGTTTTATTTTAATTTAATAATTAATTATTGAAGTAAACATACCATTCAATATTCTGTGAATATTTCAAGTCTTTACCTGTTACCGATATTAATATTAGGCGGAAAACTGCTAAAAATTCAGGTTTGTTGTATGGGAGCCTCCCTTAAATATTTATTTTATTTTGTTTTTAGTATGTGTTGTTATAGCGGCAACATAAATACAGCATATTCTGTGAAAATTTCAACTGTCTAGCTATCATGGATCATTAGATACAGCCTGGTGACAGACAGACAGACGAACGGATAGCGGAATCTTAGTAACAGAGTCCCGTTTTTACCCCTTGGATACGGAACTCTAAAAATGTGATTTTACAGTTTTTGTTACAGTTAAAAGTTTGTTATATTTACTAACAGCTCTGTTAAAAATCACCTTCAGAATAATTTTCTTATAAGATTAAAGCAATAATAGTTTTTCAGTGTTTTAACTATATTTCATATATTTAATTTAAAATACAAAGGTATGTGGATGTTGTAGAAATAAAAAATATCCCTTTTAGCTAATTCTTCACAATTGAGATTCCTTATCTAATTATTTACCTAGTTAGGTAGAGAGATAAATGAAGGATAAAAATAATTAGTACCTATTTTTAGTTAGAATGGTAAACAACACAAAAGAACCACTGTTTTGATTCAGCTTAGTCATGCAAATGCATTGGCTTGAGAATTTAATGAATAACATAATAACAAGATTTTTTTTAATCATATTTTAAAAGCTTTGCACTTTTTGATTGAAATAGAGCTATTTCAATTTTTAAGTCATCAAGAAAACAAGAAATGAATAGCAAGATAAATAATTCAAAACAAACCAACATTGAGACAAAGCAAGTATGTAAACAACAGAATATTACAGTGTCCAAACACCAAGGTATTTAAAGCTTACCAAATTTTGGCAATACATCATAACTTAAATCCACGTCAAGACCTTAAGGTAGTAAAAAGTCAACTTGAAACCAAAGAAATTTAGACTGATACAGGTTTGCAAAAATCAATAATTCCAAATAATATAGGTACATAGTTACTATTTTTAGTCCATTCTATATTTAGCAAAGATTGTTACCAGAGTTTATCTTGACATCCAACATGGAATTACGGTTGTGTGCGGAGCTGGTCGATGATTTCAAGGGCCTGGGGACTTCCAGTTTCTTAACCGTGCGGGTCATTTTCGTTAAAGTCGACATGGTGCTGAACAAAAGAGAAGGCAAGAAGATATTACTAGCATCCTATTGAGCTCTTCTGTAAATAAGAATTTCAGGTACCATCCTAACGATTTGTTATTGTAAATATTGCAGCATGTAACATGAAATAGGTAGCCGTGAGGCCGCAGCCAATGATCATCACATTTTCTAAAGGATATGAGTAACCTTGTAGCAATTTATCCACATGAAATCAAATGTATGCGAGAGGAATTATCGGGAAACTCACTCATCCATGGCGTCTGCGCCTCGATGCACAATTAAACCACTACAGCAAAAAGTGAAAGTGATGACAATGAATGATCCTAGCGAATAAATTCGGAGCAAATCCAATACGTGTTCATTACTCGTTAAATTGGGTTTTCATGCAATAAAAACGGATCAGCTGAAAAAATTTTGACTTTGCAAGAGATTAAATATTTTGCTCGATGAAAAAACATATAGACAAAACAAATGAATACCATGGAACAGTATGAAATAAGAAATAAACAAGAAAACTCACCTGGCTACGCCATTAATTCGCAATAAAAATAAAATTCGATAGGGATGTTCTCATTCTACGAAAATATGTTATTATGACATCATGGATAATTTTCATTTTATTAACGATTTTGAAACAAAAATATTACACATAATTCAAATCAAATGTATAACGACCCATGTATTTTTATTCGCTACAAATTAAAAATGATAATTCAATTGATATAGAAAATAAAATAGTTCTACTGAAAAATAAAAACCGGTATGAAAAAAACACAATTTTGTGTAAGGCGCAACACTATCGCAAATAAATAGTAGAAATAGTACGATTGGTAGATAAAATTCAAATCTAGGGTAAAAAGTAAAAACAACAAGAATTGAAATGAGAAAATATATTATTTGAATTATTTGTTCTATATGGGTATATTTGCCTGAAATAAAGATATTTATATACATATTTATTATAATTTTTATCGTATCGTAGAAGTGGTCAACGTGGTCATATTGTCACAAATCAGCAACAAAACTGAGTAAAACCTAATCATAATTAATATTCTACAATTCCACGATTCTGTTCGTCAAATGCCAAACTAAAACAGAGATATTTTTTTTACTTTTGTAATTTCTGAAGTAAAAGCCTTTGCACAAACTCTAGGGTCGCTTCTCTAGGTACTTTTTCACAGTTTTTGATAGGTATGACAGATTTTATGCATTTTTTTTTTTCCTAGAAGCAAGGGATTATGGGGCATTCGTATAACATATTTACTAATTTTTGCCTACACATGTAAGGTTCCCTGTAACCCCCCCGGGTTCCCCGGGTCCCGTATCATTGTTAATCCGCGTCACCCAAATCGGTGGATGGGAAGTGAGGCGCAGAATGCTGCGCAAAAGGCAAAATATAGGTATACGCAGGAGCCAGACAGACGAGACACTTCATGCCTCCCTCGCGCTTCCTACGTCCATGCTTACCACTAGGCCACTTGCGTTAGCATTGTGCACACATAACTAATATAGGTATAAGCCGTGGTGGCCTAGAGGTAGTAACCCACCTTACGATCGTAAGGTTGTGGGTTCAAATCCCGATGGATGGTCCCATTGGTACAGGCCAATGAGTTCTTTGGAATTTATGTACGGAATTTCACACCACTGGCTTCTTGGTGAAGGAAAACATCGTGACTGATTGAAATGGGCCTGCAGCTACATAGTGGAAGGTATAATAAATTAAACAAAGCTGAATCTGTGATTAAGCTGTAAACGTTTTTTATTTCGACACAAGTGACATCACATATTTGTATAGGTTGCTAGGGTAACAAAGATTATGACAGTTCCAAACTATACAAACTATTTTCAACAGTGAGGCAACCTGCATACATACGTTCGTAGAAGAAATTCGATGGTGTAGATGAGTCCACCGACCCGTACCGGGCCAGCGTGGTGGATATGGCCCAATCACCCTTCGTGCGTAGGCTTACGTCCTGCAGTGGACTATTAAAAAGGCTGGTACAGTACAGTACACATAATTAGCAAATTACGGCGATGTGTCATCTGTGGCTAAGTTCTCATCCGCCGACTTGTGTGGCGTGGATTATACGGCGGTAGCTTCGCCCTTGCTAGGACGTATTATATGTAACTTTACGGATTCTCCATATAATCTGTCAAAGTTTCGTATACGTCCGAACCGTACGAAACTCAAAAATAATGCCTCTGATGGTGATGACGATGATGATTTTTAAACATCAGTAGAATTATAGAGTTAAAAAAATTAAGTGTTGCTATATAATATTCATAGTAGAATTTCAACAAATGTAAGCATGGTATATTGTTTTAAATAGCTATCAGAACAGCTGTCAGTCAGTTGTCAATGTCAGTTCATTTAAATTATTTTCATTTCAGTTGTCAACGCGGTGCGAAGTATGTGGTCGTGTATTTTGTTTTTGAGAAAATAACAATGTTTTATAAATGTACGAATATAGGAATAATTTGTGTCTTAGAGCAATCTCTTGTAGGAAATAACTATGTAAAGCTTGTGTGGCTGTGCTATAATAAGAATTAAAATGCGATAAATTATTTGATTTTAATTTCTATGAAGAAAGAGGGTAAGTCATAACTTTTCGCATTTTAACTTTATTTGTGCCAATAAACTCAACATAATTAGACAAGGAAAAGCCAGAAATAATGTTTATTTATATATCATAAAAATAATGTACACCTTGCAAGAGATAAGACTATTCGCTTTCAAGTAAATTGCAGTTTTGATACCTATTTTATTTAATACTATCAAAGTTTACCCATTAGAAAGAAAAAATATACAATAAATAATTATTGGCCAGTGTCACTAGATACCTGTGTTTTTTTGAGTAATGCGGCGTTTCGCCCCGCAAAATTTTAGGGCAAGTGCCTTTATTAACTACTACTAAATACAAGACTTACATAATCTAAAACTACAAAAAATACTACTACATAACAAGCAATTGGATCATCCACAGACCCCTGAAGGTCTCAAGCTCACTGCCAGTGCCTGTGTGGTTGACTTTAGATAGTAGTTACCTATAAATTTATATATCATAAAGAAATATTAATTTTAAAGTACTTATTTATTTTTGTAATGCTATAACAAGAATACCACTACTTAATAAATATTAGGCATTTTATAACAAGTGGCCAAAATCAAGCATCAATCAATGTCAATATTGGGTGATTTGTAAAAAAATATTTCATTTTTAGTGATGAATATTATTGAGCTACAAAACAAGAGTTTAAATGAACAATAAATATCAATGAAGTATCTCTTCTACATAATTGAATACCTACCCAGTAAATTTAGGTAATATGTAATGCTATCTGTTGATAAGTATTTTTAGTCAGACCTATCTATAATTAGAAAACAATGTTTGTTGTCTCTCATTAACAGATTTATTATTGATGTTATGATTATTGCTTATAAAAATATAATAGGTACATTATCCTCTATTACTAATTTTCTCTTTCAAAATAATAGCCATAATATCCTTAATCTATATTCTGGGAAAATTGCTTTGATTAAATTAAGTTAGGTACAATAATTTTCTACAATAGTTTTATCCTGTTTTTAGTTCTGTTCCTGTCTGGTATTCTAGTTTATTGGCTTTGAAACAACTGTATCTTACTAGTCATGTACAATACAATTTTATGCTAAATCTCAAGGCACATCACACATCACTATCACTACATAGTATAAAACAAAGTCACTTCTCGCTGTCTGTCCCTATGACTGTATGCTTAAATCTTTAAAACTATGCAAAGGATTTTGATGCGTATTTTTAATAGATATAGTGTTCAAGAGTAAAGTTTATATGTACATATAATACACCTGTGCGAATCCGGGGTAGGTCGCTAGAGGTAATTGATGGTAACTGTTTTGTCCACAGCACAACATGCAGAAGTATATCTCGTTGCTGGTTGTGAGGTTTGTCCTCCCAGCCGGACTCCTACTCAGTAAGTATCCACCTTAGTATACTTATCACCATAGTATAGTAACCAGTGAAATTCATAGAATTTTATAACTTCATTATTATCACTATAAAAATGATACTAATTTTGCTGGTGAAAAATTGTAGTCCATATTTTTAAAGCCCTACACTTTTTCGATGCATTTCTGTTGCTAAGAAAACTATATTCAAATCATAAACCTATGTATATAAAAAAGGCAGTTATTTATTTACTGCCATGTTTCTGACACTAATGTTAGTGTAAAACTTAAAAAAGACCACTAAAAATTTCATTTTACTTTTTTCTGCATTTCTATTGGTACTCAGAATATTAAATGTACAATATGTACATATTATAGTAATGCCTATTCATTTTATTTTCATGGTGACAGTTACCTTGAAACAGAAAAGAATATGTTTAAATCATGAACACAATGAACATTAAAAAATCACACAATTGTGTATCTAGGTCCCAAATAAACAATTCTAGGGCACAGGTCATTGTGAAATAGTTATGTATTTCATACTCTTTGCTTATTTTTCCGTTTGATTACGTAGACCTACATAGTTATAAATCTATCTACATATAAAGAATATATATTTTTTTTGGCTCAAACTACTATTTTTACGGTTCCGTACCTCAAAAGGAAAAAACGGAACCCTTATAGGATCACTTTGTTGTCCGTCTGTCCATCTGTGTGTATGTCAAGACTGTTTATCTCGGGAACGCGTATAGATATCGAGTTGAAATTTAAACTGTATATGTATATCTATGATTTCTTACAGTTGTGTAAAGGAAAACTTCTCAGTTATCATATAAAGAAGTTAGAGCCGTTTATGTCGTAAAAAACCGCATATTTCGACACTCACAAAAATCAAAACCTACAGGGTACTTCCCGTTGACATAGAACTATGAAATTTGGCGAAAAATATAGTCTCAGAGTACACATAAATCTGAATAAATCTGAAAACTGAACATTTTTATTTACATCATAAAAAATAGGGCTTCAAAATTCACAAAATATTGGTTTAAAATTCAAAGTGCGTAAATCGTATCATATAAAAGAACTTCATTAGCACATGCTTAAACAGGTTTTTAACTATTTTAACAATTTTCGATTAAAAAAAACTTTTGTTGATGATGATGATGAGTACCTATAGAGATTTTAACAACGTACTTCCCAATTTTGTGAATTTTTTTCTGGATTTGTACGGAACCCTCGGTGTGCGAGTCTGACTTGCACTTGTCCGGTTATTTTTCGATCCATTTGAGACTACCACAGGTTTTTATTTAAATTTGATTAGGTATATAGACGTTAGACCTACATTGTTCAAAAACAGATACATTTTTAACCCCCCACGCAAACCGACGGACGGGGTGATATAAGTTTGAAATGTCCGCGTGTGTGTCTGTCTGTGGCATCGTAGCTCCCGAAAGGATGGTCCTATTTTCGTTTATTTTTCTGTGTGTTTGTGTTCTTAAATATGTTTTATCAAAATTGGCTGAGCCGTTCCAAAGTTATCTTGGCTTTGTTAGCTGTGATAGGGATGCATTGGAAGTTTTTCAAACGTTTAATTTATACTTCTTTATAGCCTAAAACTTCTATTGTCGTTTAGTTGGTCCACTTGAGATAACTAGAGGTATCTGTGACCACAGAAAAGAGAAGGAAATAGAAAGGAAATGTGGAGGGGGGTTTGTAGCCACTATCATGAGTTATAACTCAAGATACGTGAAATCGTGACATTTACTGCTTCAGTCGTTCAAGTGATTTCAGAGGTAATTTTTGCCCAAAAAATGCCAGTTCGCGCTATTGTAACGTGTCGAATACAGAACAAAGACTTTAGTTTACAAAAAGGAGGAATATCCTTCCAATAGCAAGTCTAAATTGTGGGCATTTTTTTATATAAACGGTTATCTTTTACTGCCTAGAATTTCGTTGATAGTGGTGGCAAAACTTGCAAACATTTTATCGACATCGATAAATTTTGCTACAAAGTTAATAATATGTCGGAATAAAAAAATATCGATGTCAATATAATTATTTTAATTTCAAATGTTTTGTAATTATAGCATATTATAATCAAAAAAAAATATCGATATCGATAAATTTTGATAGTAAGTTAATATTATCGAAATTAGACATTTATTGTTATCTGCATATTTAGTAAAATATTTGTGATTGTGGTGTACTTTTTAGTAATACATAATTGTATTTGCACCACATTCTAACTGTTATACTACTTATGAATAAAAGTTCCCAGCTGGGCTAGGATGCCCACGAAGTAATATTTCTTTCGAGGTGTCAGAACGAGCCAGCGTGCCAGCTACATTTTTTTTGGAAAAGTGATTGCTCACATAATAAAGATGCCTGAAGCCACCATCAATACCTAAATTAGAAACCGTAATTATACATTCGATGATAAGGTATACACATAATGTATTCTGTAATAGAATTGATGGAAGACGTGTTTAGTGTTTTGTTAAACTATGAGTTATTTTGGGGGTGATTTGCCTTTGAATTAAATTACATTTTATTTTGACGTATGTTTGAAAATATAATCTGATTTTATTAGCATAATCGGCCTTGTGGGAGTCGCGCACGAAGGATGCCGTACTATTATTCAGTAAAGATTTACATTTTCTGAAGTACCTACCTAATACAATTTTATAGTTCATATAAAAAAATTTAGTGTGTCTGGGTATAACGGTTCCGTTTTTATAAGATATCTATAATTATAATTATATTGACTAAGAGACGCTAAAATTGAAAAGATGTAAACGAATCACCCCGAAAAATCTCCCGCTCGCACAAGCACGCGCTCTCACTCGGCCACGTAACCATTTACGTATACATTCAGCTAATCCAATGATTCAATTATAGAGCTCCAAACTAGAACAATTCGATTGTAATAAAATTATTCTGCTTCTTTTAAATATTGGCGTCGCATGGAATATGTATTTGCCAGTGTCAAGTGTAAGTTCTATTATGATGTTATGATAATTACTACTATTGTTACATGTAATTATGGTGTTGTTTATTAAAATGTTTCTATTATGATATTATCATTTTATAAATAGTCACAGTCGTAGGCAGCACAAAAATCTAGATACAATTAATTATTTTTTGCCAACAATGGTATTTGGCCGACTTCCACCGTTTACAAAATCCAAATAGTTCGCAGGAATTGATGTGGCATCCATGTAGTAATTTTTAACACTATTGTTGATTTTACATTTTTTTTCGGCTCAGCTGACTTTGATATCATTTAAATGATTTCAGCTAGGGTGTATGCTTGTATACCATTTCAAAATTAAAATAAAAAATAAAACGGTCCATAATTGGCGAAAATACCGCTGAAAATATACAAAAACATACATACAGACGAACATAGTAGGTAGTAAGTAAGTAAGTTCTTATAGGCCGGGTGGCTAGCCCTGGTAGGTAGTAGGTACCTACCTTCACTTTTTGGAAGTAGGTAAAAAGTCACTGTCACATCTAAGTCATGCCTGAGTAAAGCAGTAGCGAATATACTAATAGCGCCGCCCTTTATGGAGTTTTTGTAACAACACAAAAAATCACGTTACACATTACATTATTTTGTCTACACTATTGTACGTAATTCAGTTCATAATCTTCGAAATAGCACAAATTTTCACATATTACCACTGATAGAAACACAAGTTTTACAAATTAATACAATACGGCGCGTTGACATGATTTTTCAGTGTTTATTCCAAAACTTCCTAAATACTAATAAAACTGCACAATCATTGTCATCAATTATACACTATATAGATTCAGTTACATAATCCATATATTATGCAAAAAGTATAAAATCACGTTATCGATAAAATTAAACTGCACAATCACATCGCCCATCACTAGCTAAATGCCAAAAAATAACTGTGATAAGGTGGGCACACACGGTCAGTTAAACTGATCAGTTTTTCGCGTCACTCCAACTGGGTGCTCATTCAGTTAATGAAAAGGTGGGAATTGGTGGTTCCATATTTGAAGACAGTGGAGCCATGATATTACTTCGATAAATAGTGTTAAGTGTTTCAATTTTTCATGAGAAATTATTGGAACCAAAGTTGTTTGAAATTTGATTTTCCACAACTTTAATTCCTATCAACTTTTTCTAGGATCGATTTATTTTAATAAGCCGGTGATGCCATGATGTTTCTTCGATAACTTGTGTTATTTAAATTTTTCATGAGAAATCATCGGAACACAAGTTGTTTGAAATTTGATTTCCTATAACTTTGATTCCTATCAACTTTTTCCAGAATCGATATTTTTTTTTGCGTTAATTCAATTTTTCATGAGAAGTTATTGGAACCAAAGTTGTTTGAAATTTGATTTTCCACAACTTTGATTCCTATCAACTTTTTCTAGGATCGATATTTTTTTAATAAGCCGGTGGTGCCATGATGTTTCTTCGATAACTTGTGTTGTTTCAATTTTTCATGAGAAATTATCGGAACACAAGTTGTTTGAAATTTGATTTCCTATAACTTTGATTCCTATCAACTTTTTCCAGGATCGATATTTTTTTAATAAGTTAGTGGTTCTATTTTGTTTCTTCCATAACTTGCGTTATTTAAATTTTTCATGAGAAGTTATTGGAACCAAAGTTTTTTGAAATTTGATTTTCCACAACTTTGATTCCTATCAACTTTTTCTAGGATCGATATTTTTTTAATAAGCCGGTGGTGCCATGATGTTTCTTCGATAACTTGTGTTATTTTAATTTTTCATGAGAAATTATCGGAACCAAAGTTGTTTGAAATTTGATTTCCTACAACTTTGATTCCCATCAACTTTTTCCAGGATCGATATTTTTTTTAATAAGTTAGTGGTTCCATTTTGTTTCTTCCATAACTTGTTATTTCAATTTTTCATGAGAAATTATCGAAGCCGAAGTTGCTTGAAATTTGATTTCCTACAACTTTGATTCTCATCAACTTTTTATAGGATCGATATTTTTTTAATAAACCAGTGGTGCCATGATGTTTTTTCGATAACTTGTGTTATTTCAATTTTACATGAGAAATTATCGGAACCAAAGTTGTTTGAAATTTGAATTCCTACAACTTTGATTCCCATCAACTTTTTCCAGGATCGATATTTTTTTTAATAAGTTAGTGGTTCTATTTTGTTTCTTCCATAACATGTTATTTCAATTTTTCATGAGAAATTATCGAAACCGAAGTTGCTTGAAATTTGATTTCCTACAACTTTGATTCTCATCAACTTTTTCTAGGATCGATTTTTTTTAATAAGCCGGTGATGCCATGATGTTTCTTCGATAACTTGTGTTATTTTAATTTTTCATGAGAAATCATAGAACACAAGTTGTTTGAAATTTGATTTCCTATAACTTTGATTCCTATCAACTTTTTCCAGGATCGATATTTTTTTTAATAAGTTAGTGGTTCTATTTTGTTTCTTCCATAACTAGCGTTATTTAAATTTTTCATGAGAAGTTATTGGAACCAAAGTTTTTTGAAATTTGATTTCCTACAACTTTGATTCTCATCAACTTTTTATAGGATCGATATTTTTTTAATAAACCAGTGGTGCCATGATGTTTCTTCGATAACTTGTGTTATTTCAATTTTTCATGAGAAATTATCGGCATCAAAGTTGTTTGAAATTTGATTTTCTACAATTTTGATTCCCATCAACTTTTTCCAGGATCGATATTTTTTTTAATAAGTTAGTGGTTCTATTTTGTTTCTTCCATAACATGTTATTCCAATTTTTCTTGAGAAATTATCGAAGCCGTAGTTGCTTGAAATTTGATTTCCTACAACTTTGATTCTCATCAACTTTTTATAGGATCGATATTTTTTTAATAAACCAGTGGTGCCATGATGTTTCTTCGATAACTTGTGTTATTTCAATTTTTCATGAGAAATTATTGTAACCAAAGTTGTTTGAAATTTGATTTCCTACAACTTTGATTCCCATCAACTTTTTCCAGGATCGATATTTTTTTTTAATAAGTTAGTAGTTCTATTTTGTTTCTTCCATAACATGTTATTTAAATTTTTCATGAGAAATTATTGAAGCCGAAGTTACTTGAAATTTGATTTCCTACAACTTTGATTCCCATCAACTTTTTCTAGGATTGATATTGTTTTGAATAAGATAGGTGTGCCATTTTGTTTCTTCAATAACTTTTGTTATTTCTTTCTTTCATGAGAAATTATTGGAACCAAAGTTGTTTGTAATTTGATGTCCTACAACTTTGATTCCTATGAACTTTTTATAGGAAAGATATTTCCTTCAATAAGATAGGTGTGCCATTTTGTTTCTTTAATAACTTTTGTTATTTTTTTCTTTAATGAGAAATTAACGGATCCATATTTGTTTGAAATTTGATTTCCTACAACTTTGATTCCCATCAACTTTTTGTAGCATCTATATTTTTCGAATAAGATAGTGGTGTCATTTAGTTTCTTCAATTAAGCTTACCAGCAATAGTTATCAACATTAGGCCCCCGCTGCACTGATCTGATGAACAGATGCGATCATAGCATCGTGTGAGCTCAGCTTCAGGTAGTGGTTCAAATCGTGTACCACAAATTCCTACCTATTAATTTGCTGAATGAGCCCCATTTGGAGTGACGCGAAAAACTGATCAGTTTAACTGACCGTGTATGGCCACCTATACCATATTCAAATTCGAGATTGGCCCATTATTTTTTTTTTGGCTTGGCATGTTGGTGCATTTGCCATTGTGATGTAACATTAATAAAATAAAGTGTATTTAATAACTTAAACTTGGCATTTAAATTATGACCAAATTAATGTTATGGGCTTTAACGTATCTTGGTGATGTGACAGAAAGTATACTACGCTCTATTTTAAAGTAAAAAAAATATTTCCGAAGCTAGTGGAAATTGCACAGTTATTGTGCAGATATTTTACAGTGGTAATACATACTTGGCGACAGCGGTTTTCATTGAAAATTGTCATCGATTTCCTTTCTAATTAAAGTAGTTCGCTGTTCTGTGTCTGTGACCCTCAACGGAGCGCCACAAATGACGCAACCCCCGGAACCGGCCGGCGCGTGAAGCATGCGAATCACGCCGTGGCTTGCTATAATAACATACACCACTGCATTAATATGCTGTATCACCAAAATAAAACTTACGTCATCCCCCGCGACGCCGCCGGCCGGCGTAACCATTTTTTAACGCAAGTGTTCGTCCATTGATGTTTCGATCTTCTAACTCTATACAAAAGAAGACATAAGTACCTGTGCAGCATATACTACTAGCTCTAAAGTTGGAGTGTGTCCTTCGTAGGCCATGCATCACAAATAATAATAAATAATAATAAAAATAAACATATTACGATACACTTTAACTACGAACGGAATTCACAATATAAAGTTTTATATTGGAATAAGAAATATATATATTTTAATAGAACTCTGTCATTTCTATGTACCTAATCTTGGTGGTATGCTGGCTGGCGAAATTATTATTATTGTTAATCGTAACATTTTTCCAACGATATTTTTTTTATAACAGGTCGTCGAAAATGTGACATCACAGAATACTAAGTTTCAAATTAGGTCGCAACATCCGATGCAGCTCATCGTCCAGAGCAAATACCTCGGTACCTATTGAAGAAAAAAAAAAACAATTTTACTACATTTTTAACCCATACATTAAGTCTAGTTCTGAGAATAAAAATCAGTTTCAAGAGACATTAGAATGGAGCCCACGCGTCGTCGCATTGCGGGAAGGAGTAATGTATCCTCCCTCGGTCTGGGCGCGCCCCGGCTGGTTCTGGGTGCGTCCTCGCTATTCGTACTCCGACTCTCTGACCCGATGACCGACTTGCCGTGGCCTTGCTGGAGCCCTTTAATTGCCAACCCACAAAATTTACATGGTTCAACCCGTGACACGCAATCTGATTTGATTTAAAAAGACCCGTGACAATCTGACAGATAATAATGAATGCTCGGGCCGCCTTCCATTCTACATACAGCCAAACGAGCCCGCTGTACTTATCTGCGTCTTTGTAATACTTGTAGCCGTAAACAGGTTGATGCCCTTGTCCGACTATACACTTGCGTTGCGCTACGCTTCTTGCGTTGGTATGAAGTCATCATTCCTCAAAATTTTAGTTTCCCATTGGTAAAATAATAGTAGTATTTCAAGGTGATCGACAGAGTAACTCGATCCGTGATCTGAATTTATGTCCCCATTATGTTATTTATTTTTATGCCAATTTACTTAGGTAACAAGAAAAACAACGCTCTAGGTAACCTTGTCTTCCGAAAAGAATACACACGAAATGAGATTCCCGCAGTTAGCGCGATATATATCGCTGTCCACGACTCCCTGTTGTTGATAATCTTGCTGTAACCGTATTTATTTCAAAGATCTTAAAAAATCGTAAATTTCATAGCGAACATTTCACATAGGTAATCGTGTTCTCTAAAATTTCGCACAAACCCACTTGACTGAAGAGAAATTAGAATGGGAATGATTTGTAGTATACCTAAGTATAGTTGTAGTATACCAGTAACGTGTGAAGCCTTTGAAGGTGGTAAACATAGAACAGGTTAAGTCGCAAATTGTTTCAGTAAATGCGTCGCAATAGTAAAGGACGCGCGTCCTGACCCTAATTCCCGTACGGCTCATAAATCCAACTATTTGGAACATTACTGGGCCGCCCCTCTGTTTACACTTCCACCCAGCACTATCATATCATACCTGTCCCAATAATGTTGACATGGTGCAAAAAATTGAAAATATGAGATAGTTCCATCAGGTTACAATTCCAAGTACCTGCTTGTTGTTATTATACAGGGTTAACTAGAACTGGACTTTACAAAGCCCAAAGGGGGTAATTAGGACCATCATTACGAACAACTTTTACTTTGGGGCCAATTCAAAATTCGAGGACAAAAAGCAGCTGTTTCATACATTTTGTCGAATCTGAGTTGCAGTTTTGTATGGAACAGCTGATTTTTTTCTCGAATTTTGTGTTGGCCTCATAGTTATTCGTAAAGATGGTGTTAATCTCTCCCTTTCGACTTACTACAGGGTAATCAGATAACCCTAAAATTTTCAGTGTGATCGGTATGGCCCTGTAATACTTAGTAGCTAGGCCTATGCTCAGCAGTTGACTATTAATAGGCCGATACAGTATAGTACAATAATTACGTTTATTAATTGGAATAACCGATTTACTTCAAGCTTTTATTGTATCTTGGCATTTCAGCTAAAAAGCCTTTCTGAAGCTGGTTTACTTTAAGGTCAAAGTAATTTTGTATGTTACTAAGTATTTCTCAATAACAATTTAAGCAGCGAAGGCTATATAAATAATCAAATTAACGCGCTTTTATACAGATATGTGTTAAATTAAAAACTATTTTTTAAAGATTTCGTTTCTGTTTTTATAAAAGTGTTGTTACCAAACGAAACACGAATATGATTATTATATTACCTATTACATTTTGTTATCACAATAGCCGAACCAAATTCCACTTGCTGCTAAGCTAACTTTGCAGTAGGTATATGTACAGGTATATGCATATCTACAACGTTGATAAAACGCGTCACCAATTTAAAGGAAATGCATTATCTTCATATATTCTCTATAAGTATCATTCTCGATAAGTGCCACATTGAAAAAGTAAAAGTGAATCTAGCGTTTAGTGTTACAGAATGTCAAAAGTGAACTGTTTGGACAAGTAATGGGCCGCACCCGATCTCGCCATCGATTTTAATTATGAAACCACTTTCTGTACTTTTTGTCTAGAGCTAGATCGCACCCGAAAATTTCACCGGCGATATACTTGGTATAGATTATACAGGGTTCCGGGTAGTCAATTAGCATCCTTTTAGGTGCTTATTCTGTAAATCAAAACTAACAACTTTTGTTCAACTACTTTTATGAAAACTCAATAAAAAAATATCGTTCACCCTCGACAAAATGTACGGAACAGCTGTTTTTTTTTCGCAGTCGCAGAACAAAATTTGTTAGTTTTGTTGTACAGAATAAGCCCCTAAAAGGATGCTAATTATATTTTTTTATTTTTCGTGACCATAATGTTGTTCCTTAAGCTAATATTACTCAAATAAACTAGATTATTTATTACTTAAGATATTTATTCTATTATTAATGAAATGAAATCAAATCGATTATTACTCGCTAATTGATTACCAATAACCCTGTATACGAGTACTTGCATGTGTCTGTCTCTAAAGATCCATTCTCTAAGATTGCTTGAACAAAAACGGTCTCTGACTCATCTTCATTCAATCTCCGAGACCGTGATCTATGTTGTGTATAATGTATATCTCTTCGTATATAACGTCTAGCAAAATGGTATTTATTCTCATTGGCCAATAATGAGAATAATCATTCCCAAATGCTAATCATTGTTCACTTCATCCTCCACAGCATGCAATTTGACTATTAGGTGAGCTTTTCCAATTTCCGATTCAAGGTGTTACTTAGCAGTATTATTATAGTGCTACTTTATAAAAAAGTTATGGTGTTTGGTCCACTTCCTTCAATAAAAATATAATTTATAAAAGACGTTTATGTGTCCGGGCTTTTAACCCAAGAAACTTGCGCGACCAGTCGGTCTGACCTCCTGCTCATTTCGACAAATTGTCTCGGTCGTCTATCAAATCAACTTGATTGTTGATGAACTTTAAGATTTATCTAATTGTCGCAATTTATCTCGACAAAACGGATGTTCTTATTGGATATTATTACTGTTAAAGACTATAGTGATATGTGTATAATTTTGTTCAATTAGTCTACAATATAATTTTCAAAATAAGGTTCATTTTCTATTAGAGTATTTAATAAATTCTAGTCTGATGTGTAGGTACCTACTACGCAGCTATGGAAATTCATCATTGTTTGCTTTGTCTAATCAAAACAAGTAGATATTTCTTTAGAGTAGACGGCAAGCAAATTGGCTCATTTGAATGCATCATCACATTATTTCAACCTATACTATAGTGTAGAGTCCACTCCCTAGATTAGACTTGCTGGGCACGCACGCCCTACGCCACCGTCTAATACGTTTAATTACACATAATAATGCCACAAAATGGCACTTAGTGATATTAAAAAGTAAATCTAACCAAATAGCTAATGCTTCTGCGAAACAACAGAAGCATTCCACTTTTCACAGCATTCATGGGCGGAGCCCGTTTATTTTAATTAATAAAAGCATTCAGCGTATAAAAAAGCTCTTTTCGACGTAAATCTGTTTGAGTCACATAAACTTCTTAGTGTAAATTAAACTTCTGCTTTGCTATAAACTATTGTTATTCTGACTATAGCCAATACTTTAGTAGATTTTTTACGTTTAGTAGTTTTATAAATAATCGTTAGTAAATTGTTAGCAGTAAGCATAAAAACTTCGGGTGATATCATAGAACGAGGGTTATCGTTCTCTAGCGTTGGCAAGCACACGGGTTACACAATACGTTGTTTATTTTTCAAATGTTTCACGTTCGGGTTACATGAGAAATCTGTTGCTTATTTTATTGTTTCAGAACTATTCTTCTACCGTTTTTCCCTAACTACGATTTTGTTCAGTTTTACGAGTAGGTAATTGAGGCTCAACTTTTATTTTTTCTGCCTTGGTTTAGATACGGAATATAGCTCTCTTTTAGCATTGGTTATTGTGTCAGAATATCGTGTAAAAATATTTTCTTCTGCAGATTCAAGCGTTCAAGGTTGAAAATATTTACCATCGCTAATACACAGTAGGAAAACTCACAAGAAGATTATCGTTTGGCTCTTAAAATCAGGTCGCCTCCTCGTCTCGCCGCGTTAACATCTCATTAATATTAACTAAGACAGAATATACGTATACAAATTGTATGTCAGAATAGAACTAAGCACGCGTACTTCTCATCGTATTCGGTAGCCGGTGGAATAGCATTGCCTTATCGGCCGTCTGATTCACAAGGTCACACCTCAGTTCAACCGGCTAACTAGCAGCCTACATTAAAAATGATCTCATCACCCGTTTCCATTTTAAGTTTTAAAACGTTCGAACAATTGAAATTGCCATAATTGCAACATTATGCATGTATTTAATACCTTGTAGAGTATCTACACTCATGTGCTTTGGAAATACCGGTAATTGGAAATTATCACATTAAATGTAATTAGGCACTTAATTTTGTATTTTCGTATACTATTTGATTTTATTTTATTATTGATTTTTATATCCCTAGTGGTTATGGTATTGATCTGGTCGTCCCTGCCTCTTTTGATTTTGAGTCTGCTTTCCGATGTTATCTGTTACTTTTTAAAAGTTTTATAATGTACGTATGTAGGTAAAAACTAGTGTTATAATACATAACACTAGTTTTTACCTGCGGCTTCGCCCGCATACGCAATATATCATTATAATTTATAGCCTATGTGTTATTCTAATATATAAGCTATATTATTGCAAAGTTTCATCTTAATCCGTTCACTAGTTTTTGCGTGAAAGAGTAACAAACATCCATACATCCATCCATCCATCCATCCTCACAAATTTTCGCGTTTATAATATTAGTAAGTAGGAAGTAGGATGTATAAGACTTAAGTAAAAACTAGATTAACTACCTATGGTTTCAACAGTCAGTACCTAACTCTGCTCCGGGCCCGGCTGGTGACGAAAATATAACATAGGGTAGTTTTGTTGTTAGTTTAGTTCTAATCTTTGTCTTTTTCTGTTTTTCCTGTTTTGTTTTCCTCATAAAAATACCTATCTTTTCATCTCCCATAATATTTCACGAAGAATATTTAGTTTTAAATGCTCATTCGAAATGTTATTGTAGTCGTAAAACTCTCATCTTTGCTTGTTCATTGTTTCTTCTGACGCAATACATTCCATGGGGAAGCCGCAAAAACTATAGCTGAAATTACCACACACATCAGTTATCACTTATTTGATAAACAATATCGATATCGCTATAAAACCAGCGTACTAACGGCCAAAGTCAACACACATAATTCGCGATTGCATTACAGCTTACAGCATATTTAATTTTTCCGTTTTATTTTTAACTTTGTTATTTGTGTCGGCATCAAATCAGCTTGCAGTGTGCCGTTTGTAGATCTTTAGGTATTGAAGTTTCCGCTGGACTCACAATATGACTGGTTTCAGTGATTTCCAGGAAAGATGATTTCTTTTTATTGTTCGGCTGAGTCTGTTTCAGATTTAGCACCTTATGTTGCGTGTATGTAAATACTTCATTGCTCCAATTTACGCCAACGTATGATCGTATCCCTGATTGATGATGAAGCGCCAACCTTAAAATAGTCTTAACTTTAATAAAATAGTTTTACTGGATCCTAAAATCGATGAGGCTTTTTTGTACAATAGAGTTATATAATGACCAATTCGCCTATAATGTCGCATTTTCTGACAGCTCCACCAAAAATTTAAACTAAGCAATTGTTCAAAACCCGGTTAGTTTAGCACCGGTCACCGCGCTTGTTATCCTGAGATATAAAATATTCAATCTCCTCGATACAATGAACTACTCGTATATTGTCAGCAATTAGTTTGAAAACAGAGCTCCACACATACATTTTTCAGCCAAGACGAGAACACATCTGTCTGTGTTAAACTTAGTTGTATTTAGCACGATCTATTTCTTACAGGCAACATGGAGCTATTTTGAATGAGCGGCTGACCCCAATGAAACTTAGTGCTAAATAAATTTCGGTGTACTGAAGATTTGTGGAATTTCTTTTAAGCTAGAAGCATTATACCTGACATACTTGCTTAGTGTAATAAATGTTAGAAATTTCGGACGCGCCCAAAATGTACTCCCGAAAAAGGAATAACTGTTGTGATGACAAAATGTATGTACCAACCTACCTACACGTTTTTCGTATCTATAACTACGTACCATATTACGTATTGTCCTTGTCTACGTCTACGATCTCACCTCGTCATCGTTGTTTGCTTACAACGTGAAACAGATGTTTCTTAAAAGATTCGTAATCGTAAAGGTATGACGTGGAATCTATCGTGTCGTACAGATTTGTATTGAATAATTTTCTATGCACACTTAATTTTTGTTGAACTCTCTTTCCTATATTATAAAGATATGTATATATTCTTATGAATCTCGTAATATTTGCTTAAATATTGTATTATTGTGTCCTTGGTGGTCTTGTGGTAACGACACCCGATTATAGTCGTGAGGGAGAATTCTTTAAATTTGTGTACGGAATTTCACACCACTTTATTTATCTCGTAATTTTAGTGCGCGATTAGTCCCGTAGTATATAATAATAATGTGTTCAAATCAACATTCACACCACTGGCCTTTCAGTGAAGGAACACATCGTGAGGCAACCGCTGCATACGTCCATAGAAGAAATTCGATGGCGTATGTGAATCCACCATCCCGCACTGGGCCAGCAAAGTAGATATGGTCCAATCACTTTTCGTGGGTAGGCCTACGTCTTTCAGTGTACTATTAAAAGGCTGGTACAGTATCCGACATGCTCTTGGTATCTTTTCTCTAACCATCGACATCTTGAAGCAGATTGAATTAATCAATACACTGTTATGATATATTCAGTTGATCAATGTACAGAAAGCACTTTTAACAGTAAATTTTTGGCGATGAGAGATCTTCGTAGCCGTGGACAGCTGTCTACAGCATGTTGACCACATGAATGATCCAGGGGCAGATATATCAACGGGTTGTTGTTTATTTTCGTGCCCGTCATGAAATCGATACATGTCATTCGTGAAAATGAAGTGTCGGGCTAAAGCTCTGCACAGTAGGAGGAAGCTGTTTTTAGGGTCCCGTACCCAAAGGGTAAAAACGGGACCCCATTACTAAGACTCCGCTGTCCGTCCGTCTGTCCGTCTATCTCTCGGTCATCAGGCTGTATCTCATGAACCGTTATAGCTAGAAAGCTGAAATTTTCACAGATGATGCATTTCTGTTACCGCTATGACAACAAATACTAAAAACAGAATAAAATTAGTATTTAAGGGGGGCTCCCATACAAAAAACCTGAATTTTTAGCCGTTTTTCGCTAGATATTAATAATGGTAACAGGTAGATGTTTGAAATATTCACGTAATATTTAGTTGTACATATTCACTTCAATAATAAATAATTAAATTTAAAAAAAAATTAAGTGGGGCTACATTTAGTGCCATACAGTGCGGAACTCTTCGCGCGCGAGTCCGACTCCTACTTGGCCGGTTTTTCCTTTTGATGATGCTTCTTCGTGTCTGTGGTTCTGGTGTAAACAATTCAATGCTTACATTTCGTTCGACTACTTGTTGGTAGGATGCCATAAATAAATTACTAAGTGTGCAGCTGTTTAGACACTGGGGACAGAGCACCATAGTACCTGTACGAGTACATATTTTGCTTGATACATCATAGGTTAAATCACAATTACCTACTAAATGCCACGAGAAATGGGTAGGCGTACGTTCAGCAATGGACTATTAAAAAGCTGGTTCAATATAGTAGGTATAGCAACTACAAAATGCTGTTTTCTCCAGTTCTAAAGTAGTTTTCAGTTGAGTTTTTACGTCCCCATATGTACAAAACTTGTACTTAAAATATGGAAGCAATGCTCTCGTAAGTAGGATACTGTTTGTTTGTGCCAGATTTCGGGCTGCAAAGTTGCACTAGATTAGTTTCTTTAGGATATATTTTATTTTCAAGTTGTGGTTTTAATATTTTTTGCTTAAAAATATAAATAACAAATTACCTATCTAAATTGCCTCCGTTTTGTACACAGCAAAGCTATGCATTAACGTCGTTATCTCTACTTTCGCTTGTTTCGATAAATTGATTAGATTGCACATTGTTTTGGCGTTTTTTGCCGATAACGCGAATGAGCATTATTATGAAGTAATAATTTTTACTTTTCATCAATTAGACACACACAGGCACACACAATAATTTTAAAGTTATTTGTTTTAAATATCTATCTTGAAATTACATAATTGCTTTAACATTCATTTGAAGAGTCTCTTAGTCGTTTAATGCCTTGACCTTGAAATCTAGTGAATAAGATTACAATATTATTTTTTTGCAAAAATTAGCATGAACGACTTCACCCGTGTACAGAATCCGCGAATATTTCGCACGGATCGATGTAACATATTTCACATTATTGTTGATTTATCAAAAATGGCTCAGCCGATTTCGATAAAATTTAAATGGGACCAATTTCGAAGTATACTCTTTCTAATAAAAAAATAATTATTGAAATCGGTCTACTATGAAAAAAGTTATGCGTGGTTAAACATAAAAAAAAATGTATACTCGTATATACGCGTCGAATTGTATACCTCCTCCGGTAGTTCGTCGGTCAAAAATAGACTCCATGTAAATAATTATGTAAGTTAAGTTATTTGTACAACCAGTTAGTTACCGTCGTTATTACTGATGTTTATTAAGTAATTACTATAATTATTATCAATTTCCCATGCATTTAAATAATGGCATTAACATACCTATGCTTCTGCGTGACGGCACCTTATCTGATGGCAGTATGAGAAAATTGCATTTCAAAAACGTTATCAATTAACAACTTTATGCATCCCTATGCACAGTTTATGCAAATTAAAATACTATTTGCCTAATAAATAGTTATTTAGTTTATAATAGTATCTATAGGTACTTAAAGGCCAAAACACACATACGGCGGGCGCGGGTCGGGCGCGGTGCGGGTCGGGAGTACGGCGTGTCTATTTGTACCTGTTTCAATGGACGACAACACACAGAACGCGTGCGCGGGTCGGGCGCGGGGCGGGCGCGTTCTGTGTGTGGTCGTCCATTGAAACAGGTACAAATAGACACGCCGTACTCCCGACCCGCACCGCGCCCGACCCGCGCCCGACCCGCGCCCGCCGTATGTGTGAATCGGCCTTAAGTACCTCTAATTTGGATTGTGGATTATAAAAATCAGCCAAGTGCGAGTTGGACTTGCGCACGAAAGAAACCATATTATGGATAAGTACCGTATGGAAGCCCCACTTAATTTATTTTATTTTAATTATTTCTCTTTGAAATGATTATGCAACTTAATTTTCTGTAGATATTTTAAGCATGATGCTTGCCTGTCACTTTTATTATTATCGAGCAAAAAAACACGTTTCTTGTAAGGGTTCCCTTAAAAATCCATTTAATTTTAATTTAATTTACCAACGCTATAAGTTGGGAAATGTAAGCACTTCAGAAATTTGAAGCTTGCGTAGGAGGCGGGCTGGCTCAGTTGGTTAGAGCGTCGGGCTAGTGATCCGAAGGGGCAGGTTCAAATCCTGAGTTCGCTACAGATTTTTGAAATGCTTATCACAAAGATAACTCTGAGAATTTTAATTTAATAATTAATTTTTAAAGTGCACATTTAAGTAAATATTTCATGCATCTTCCTGTCACCGTTATTAATATCGAGCGAAAAACGGCTAAAAAATAATGTTTTTGGGGTCCCTTAATTTTTTTTTCTATTTTAAGTATTTGTTATTTTAGCGTCAATAGAAATAAGTTATATGTGAAAATGTCAACGTTCTAGCTATTACGGTTTATGAGATACAGCCTGGTGACAGACAGACGGACAGCGGAGTCTTAGTAATAGTCCCGTTTTTACCCTTTGGGTACGGAACCCTAAAGCCGTGAAACAATAGCCGGTGTTCTAAAATTACGTAAACTTTTCTCAGAAATTGAACCATTGCCAAGCTTTCACGACATTACTTTTAGGGTCTATAAAATTCTAGAGGACAATCTGACCTTCGACCCATATTTCGACAACGAGGATTGTGCCCACAAAACAACTATCCGATCCCTGAAAATTCAGCTAACTTTCTCAATAAAAAATAATTGATTTAGTGATTTGTGAGGACATATTGCGGTGACATATTTGGTCCAGCACATCATTTTATCTCAAGAAACTGTTGGAAATGGGAAGTGAAGTCATAAAATGACGTAAATATAACAAGATAATGAATAATGAATGACTGACCTATATTTACATTATCATATCGTAATATGTTTGTTATGAAAATTACGATAATGTTAGTCTTTAGATATGGAGTTCATTGGCGCCGGATTGTCTACTGTTTATATTAAAAGTTACAACATTAATAAGCTTTGCGCCTTGGACCAGAAAAGCTCAGAACTCTTGAACTTGAAGCCTTGGATAAAACTATAATATGAAGTTTCTGCATTGTTTGCTCATTTTTAGGGTTCCGTACCTCAAACGAAAAAAAACGGAACCCTTATAGGATCACTTTGTTGTCCGTCTGTGTGTATGTCAAGACTCTTTATCTCGAGAACGCGTAAAGATATCGAGTTGAAATTTAAACTATATACGTAAACCTATGAATTCTTGCAGTTGTGTAAAAGAAAAGTTTTTCAGTTACTAGCTATACAGTTACCGTATAAAAAAGTTAGAGTCGTTTATGTCGTAAAAAACCGCATATTTTGCACTCACAAAAATCAAAACCTACAGGGTACTTCTCATTGACATAGAACTATGAAATTTGGCGAGAAGCATTGTCTCAGAGTAGACATATAGGAATAAATCTGCAAACTGTACATTTTTATTTACACCACAAAAAATAGGGCCTCAAAATTCACAAAGTGAGTGAAGTATCATTTGAAAGAACTTCATTTGCAATGTTAAAACAAGTTTATAATTATTTAACAACGTGTTTGCGAGCCTGACTCGCACTTGTCCGGTTTTTTATTTCTTCACAATACTTTAAATTCCATAAAGTTTACCAAAATGACATTTTGAGAAAAGTAATTATTGTGGCTATCAGTGTTTCGAATTTTACTGTGTAGAGTTGGTTATTTTTAGTGTAAATGTTTGGTTTATCAAGTTATCCTGAAATCATTAACTGAAACTATGTTATTAACATCTGAAAAATGAATCCTGTTTTTTATGGGTGTGCGGTTAAAAAGCGAAATGGGGCAAAGTATAAACAAACTGGAACAAATTCTAAATGTTACACTGGCATTTCGGTCGGTGATGGCGGTGGCAGACATCGACACATTCTCTCGTCTATAGCATCACTTGAAAACATTATAGGATTATTAAATGCATCAATGTGAAATACATGAAGGGTGGAAAATTATTGTAATATCAACATCCACTGGTCTTCAGTCTTTTAATTTCTTTACGATAGCCGATAGAGCTACGTTTGTAATTGGAACGCAATAAAATAGTATTAATAGGCCAGAGTAGAACCTTTAAAAATAATAAAGATTGAAAAAAAAATAATAGTAGGATGAAACCCATTAGAAAAGGAGGGGAATATTATAAAAATAAAAGGAAAAATAATTTACGGGCGATCTGAGGTCGGGAAGGGGTTGAGGGGGGGGGTTTTAAGGGGAAAAAACGGTTTTTCTCGATTTCCGGCAAAACTAAAAGTCCTATCGAAAAAAGTCAAATAGCAAAGTTGTAGGTAATAAAAAGATCTAAAACTTTTCTATTGACACTTTTTTCACATAACCTCAAAATTTATGTGAAAAATCCAAAAAACCGAGTTTTTGGTTTTTTATTTTTATCTTTTACAATAATATTTTTTTTTAACAAAATTTGGTGAAAACTTACCTTTTTATGTCCCAAATACGCTGTAATTTATTTGATTAAAAATATTAATTTTTTTCACCTTATTTTGAATGAATATCGAAAAAACACCCTAATTTTCAATCGAAAATTCAACCGTCAAAATATCAGCTTTTTTCAAAAAGTTGGTATGTTTTCTGTTTGTTGAAATCTCTACTTTCCAATGGTGAAAAAAAATATATATGTTACTATAGTAAATCTTCTCAGAAAATGCAAAAAATCGAAAATAAATATTAAAGAAATAAATGTCAAAATGTACAAAAAATATATTATAAATCTATTAAAAATGTATAAAATATATATAGAAATCGGCCAAAAGTTTGTTATTAAAAATATATTTGCGATATATATTTTATATATTTTTTATAGATTTTTAATATATTTTTTATGTATTTTGAAATATTTTTTTTCATGGGATTAACTAAATTTGTTTGTCTAAAATTAAGGAGATTATTATTTTTCTATCTTGTACTAAAATATCATTTAATTTCAATCTTTAGGTTAGGTTACGTTAAGCATACTATTTTTTAAAGAAAATATTACGATTTTTATGTTGGAGTTGATTGATACAGATATAAATATGAAGCATGATGCGTAGGAAGGTAAATACTATCTCTATCAATCAACTCAAACATAAAAATCGTAATATTTTCTTTAAAAAATAGTATGCTTAACGTAACATAACCTAAAGATTGAAATTAAATGATATTTTAGTACAAGATAGAAAAATAATAATCTCCTTAATTTTAGACAAACAAATTTAGTTAATCCCATGAAAAAAAATATTTCAAAATACATAAAAAATATATTAAAAATCTATAAAAAATATATAAAATATATATCGCAAATATATTTTTAATAACAAACTTTTGGCCGATTTCTATATATATTTTATACATTTTTAATAGATTTATAATATATTTTTTGTACATTTTGACATTTATTTCTTTAATATTTATTTTCGATTTTTTGCATTTTCTGAGAAGATTTACTATAGTAACATATATATTTTTTTTCACCATCGGAAAGTAGAGATTTCAACAAACAGAAAACATACCAACTTTTTGAAAAAAGCTGATATTTTGACGGTTGAATTTTCGATTGAAAATTAGGGTGTTTTTTCGATATTCATTCAAAATAAGGTGAAAAAAATTAATATTTTTAATCAAATAAATTAGCATATTTGGGACATAAAAAGGTAAGTTTTCACCAAATTTTGTTAAAAAAAAAATATTATTGTAAAAGATAAAAATAAAAAACCAAAAACTCGGTTTTTTGGATTTTTCACATAAATTTTGAAGTTATGTGAAAAAAGTGTCAATAGAAAAGTTTTAGATCTTTTTATTACCTACAACTTTGCTATTTGACTTTTTTCGATAGGACTTTTAGTTTTGCCGGAAATCGAGAAAAACCGTTTTTTCCCCTTAAAACCCCCCCCTCAACCCCTTCCCGACCTCAGATCGCCCGTAAATTATTTTTCCTTTTATTTTTATAATATTCCCCTCCTTTTCTAATGGGTTTCATCCTACTATTATTTTTTTTGGTTGCATAAATTATCGAGCCTGGTGTATAATAGCATATTTTAAAAATCTCTAGATACTATTCAACACTCAACTGTTTATATCTTTAGCATCTTCGGTAAAGAACCGGTATCGGTATTTTCTGTATAATTGGAGCAAGACGCCGCCGCCATGCTAGCTAGTTTTGTTTCTAAATATTTTCCTTCGACCCACGCCGTAAAATTGTTTGAATAAACATTTTGTCGATGTTAATTTTAGGCTGGAAGTTAGTTCAAGGTCATAAGTTGAATAGGGAGAATATTAATAAGGTCTTTGGTAGAAAGTCTAGTACGAAAAATCGGGCTGTAACAGACGCTAAACCGGTGTCTATCGTATAGGCCGCAGGCGGCGCCGCGCGCCCCGTGATTTATAGCGTCTGCGACTTTCCCTTTATTGCGTTTTCCTATATTGACATTTTCTTTTGTGTTAAGGTTTATTTTGTTGCCTGTTTTTTAATCCATTGTCCAGGTACATGTGAATGAATATTTTCATAAACGGCCAGACGCGTCTGGTCGTTTATGAAAATATTCATTCGGAGTATAAATATTCATTCAGAGTATAAATCAGTGCAGTCGCGACTGCACTGATTTATACTCTAGGACGTTCTGGAAAAAGTGGGGCAGTATCATTACCCACTATATCCGATGTGTATCTCATCGGTTCTCACCTCCGTCGACATATAAGGACATGTCCACAAAATGTATGGAGGCTGGTATAATAATAATCAAAAATTTTAACCACAACACTCGTTACATTTTGAGAAAGTTCATATTTTTCTGAGTCTATTACAACAGTTAAAAACAAAAAAGAGCCCTCCGATTTTTTAAAAATTAATTTTGAATTTGTTAGGATAAATAAATATATTTGGCTCAATAGGTAGTTTATCTCTAGCAACCCTGATTAATTAACCTCCAAATTGTTAAAGAAAAGCATTTTTACCAATTAGACACACTTTTAAAGTGTTTTTTTGTCACATTGTACCTACTAACTGGTCACACTGGTAGATCATAATTTTTAATTTTAGCAAATCAAATGATTAATGTGGAAGAATCGGCTACGAACGCAAGTAAAATAACGATAGAAGTACTTTATCATCGCTAAACTAGAAAAAGTAACAAGCTGTATTGTTATTTTTCATACAATTTATTTTTCACATTTAAAAAAAATGGAGGTGGAAAAAATCTAAATTAAATATTTTTGGGAAGCCCATAAAACAAGCTTTCAAATGATGTATATATCGTCTTGGTTCGATTTTTCTCTGAATAATATACCACTTGTGGACGTCACCTTTGCATATATTTTCCTTGAAGGTGACCCAAGTGCCGCAGCGGATTTTTCTGGACAAACGATCGAAATATTATCATCATTAGACCAGTGGCCTTAGCATACGGACCATAAAATAACACTATCGACGTGTCAGAACGTGACAGAGTTATGATAAAGCATATATCTGTCACCTTTGCACACGTCGGTAAACTCTTGTCGTGGTCTTGTATGCTAAGCTAGCTGGACCTATATATTCTATACTTACTAGCAAAAAATAGACGTGTTCGTATGGCATTCGAAAATTGTGCACACGTGCAAATGTTTAAGTTTGTAATTGTATGTAGATATTTTCTAATAAACTTTTCTTGTTTCAGGTATAGCACTTCGACCATTCGGCCTGTCATTAATTTACCTGTTACTGTTCCTACTGGCTCCGCTGGCTCAAGTGCCCGACCATCGGACGTTTAGCGGTGAGCACTTTCGACTAATTTATTGGAATAGCAAACGCACCTGAACGCTTTCGATGGCTCCTAAAATTCGAACGTTATTGTAAATACTCGAGGTTTAACAGATGATTACATAAACACTAGCAACGAGCGATTGCTGTAAGTTTCAGGAAAGTGTGCTACAATCAATGTTATTGACTCTTTTTGAGGTCGGGCTTATCTACCTGTGACATAAAAAGTACTATAAAACGTAGAGGCTCGTGTTGATAATACTGTAACTTTAATTACCGAGTTGTAACTTAGTACAAATTATTTGCGCACTACTAATTCACCTTATACAGGGTTATTTCTAATCGATTGGCATGTCCAAACTAAAAAAAAAAATTGTTGTTCCATAGGAAAATATCGTTCACCCGCGACAAAATGTATAGAACAGATATTTTTTTTTTGTTTTGACAAATGTTGCAGAACAAATAAGTTGTTAGTTTTGATGTACAGAATAAGCCCCTAAAAGGATGATAATTGATTAGAAATAACCCTGTATGTGTTTTAGATATTTAATTTGAACAAACAAAACATCTATTTTTAGTATTGAAGCTGTTTATTTACCTTGTTCGGTATTAGGGATGTATTGCATTTGAATGTAGTATAAACTTACCTGTGTAATATTTCACCGTAACATTAAATAAAGTTTTTTGTTTATTAAAGCTTGTGTATAGACAAGCGAAAGGAACCTAAAAGTTTCTATCAATTAAAAATAGTCTTCCGTTAGACCACGTTTAGCTTGATTAGTTACTACATATTTGTTTTAAGTACACAACAATATTTTGGGAACTCTATATTGTTATTTTCTTCAGTAACATCGTTTAAAAACGCCGAACCGCGCTAAATAGCGAAGATTTTTCCATTTTTTTTAACATTTGTATGTTGGCGAATGTAGCATTTCCCAATTATTTTTTATGCCAGTGATGGGTGGCAGGAGGGTTTCTATGACGTCGTTGCCTAATTCCCATTTACGATTGTCCGGGCACCTTGCGGGCTTTGTATTGTTATCGTTTCTCGCAAGTCCAAATAGGCGCTGTTTCGCTTTATTAGACGTCGGGGGTCTATTTATTGACGAATTAAATTTTCGTCCGTCTATCCATCGCCCGAAGGACGTTCACTGCCGGACATCCAAATATTAGAAATGCGGGCCGCATTGAAACATACTTTTAGAAAGCTAAATCGCCATTAAATTCAATTAGCTTGTCAGAAGTAAACGATAAGTATGCCAAAATTAGCTAAATATTTCTCACTTAGGTACTAGTACTACTAATCCAAATAGAACCAGCCATACATTTTGACTTTTGAAAAGAAAGACATAATCGGCATATATTCGTTCATACTAGCTTGGCGGAAGTAAACGTTAAGAATGCCGAAACTAGCGAATATTTTTCGCTTACTAGTCTTACTACTAATCCAAATACAACGAGCTGACTGCTTGATTGTATTGTATAATAGAGCTTATCATCTAGGTTCTCGGTTGATGTCGTTATATGTTGTTCTCACGATTTTTATTGCGCGATTTCCGGTAATAAATAATTTGTCTACCTTCTTGGTCCAGTTGGTCTATAGTTTCTTTTAATCACATCTTTAAGGAGCAATAAGAAAATTGATTTATTTAATTATGTATTTGAATAGTGGAGGGCCCTCTACAAAGTATAGCTAAATACAAAAAAGAGTTTAAGCCTACTATGTGCTTACGAGTATATCGACCAACCAGCAACAATAGTTGCAATTTACGGTAATATCGTTTGAGTGTTAACGATTTTAATGGTTCTACTTTTATTGTCCATGCCCATTGCGCATTTAACGATTTAGTCTTGATATGTAATCTTCATCAGATCCTGTTTGTTGATTTAGGATTATAATATTCCAGGGTGGCGAGGCAAGTTCCTTCTGCTGACGGTGATTCTATCTTGGCTGCTTTTGCTGACTCACGCGGTATGGCACAGTGTGCTTGCCGGTTTCGCTCCCTACGGCTCTCTGCTGGTCGACTACCCTCTTATTCAGGACATTGGCCTCAATCTTGGCCTCGTCAGCTATTACGGCATAGATGCGTTGATGGCCGTCCATTATTTGGCACCTGAGGTAAGAATATAAAATACACTTTTCTAGCCGCTAAAATTAAAAACAAAGTGCAAAGATAAAATTAACATAAATCTGACTGCCTGATCGATGTACGACATTTTGGATAGTAATGAGAATTGTATTTAAATGCAATATAAACGTAGTCCAATCCACTGCCAAGTAAGGGTCTGTTAGGGCCTATCAGACAGCTGCGGGCAAGGTGCCACCAATCACAGATCTTGATTGAAATTTCTGGCTTTATGATTGGTCGAACTCTAGATCGCATCCGCTGCCGCACCTTGGTCCCAGCTTGAAGGATGCTTAATTCTATGTTTTTGATCTAGATACTCGAAAATAATCTGTTATGTGTAATCGTTTTAAAAATAAATTTAAAGAACCAACATCAAATTGATGTATGTTGTTACATTAGCTGATCGTTCTTGTTTATTTACAGCTAGTGATGACAGGAATATCGTCGTCGGTATATTTAATAGTCAAGAAAATATGCGCGATAACGCCGGAACAAGGACAGAAGAAAGATGTCAAATATCAACATTTTCCCATGCTCGTGAGCGCAGGTATAGTGCTTCTAGACTAGAAGACTGAACTAAATTCGATATTTTCTCCACATTTTGTGATTAATGAAAATATATTGTCCTCTGACCTTTAACATTCGTTCATACGTGTGTTCGGTTTTAGAACAAAAAAGAAATTAAATATGATGATTACTGTATTCCACTATAATGACTACAGACTAGTTACGAGTATGTGTGATTGTCATGAAAAAATGCAAAATATAAAAGAAAACGTTAGAACCCATTTATTCTTCATAATGTATTAAAAATGTTTCTTCATTTATCTCTTTTATCAAGCTTAAATCTATTAAAATGTGTCATATTCTGCCTTATGGGCGGACCCTAAATTACCTGTACTACATTCAGAAATGCTAGAGTTAGTAGTACCAACGAGTAGCTAGTTAGTATTGAAACAACAGTAGGTAATATTAGATTAATTTGTTACCTGTTATATTTTGAAAAAAAAAAATTCAAATTTGTATTCTATTCGATTCGATTCGTAGTAAAATTTGTCAATCCCTATCCTTACACTCTGCACTTTTTTCAGGAAAATACCTCTGCCTATTCCTGATAATGTTCTCTGGTATAATGCGACCGAGCGTAACGTCTGGAATATATTTCCTGGTGTTTATGGGAGCTGCGACAGCTTGGGCTGTCGGCCGCCCTCTGGAAAAAGGCTTTGCAGTCATCGGCCGCTGTATCATGGCCATCATGGCGGTCCATATAGCTGTGCTGCTGGTCTACCAGTGCTCGTGGCTGATCGAAATCTACCCGCCCGATATGGATATGGCCAGGTAATGTATACTCCAGTATAGCGAGATTCCAGTCTGTTACTTCCTGGTATTTATGGGAGCCGCGACCGCCTGGGCCGTGGGTCGCTGGCTGGAGAAGGCTTTGCAGTCATCGGCCGCTGTTTCATGGCCATTATAGCCGTCCATATAGCTGTGCTGCTGGTCTACCAGTGCTCGTTTTCTGGTGCATAATGAGACTCGACAACTATATATGTATTCCAGTGGAAATCTACCTGCCTCAAATGGCTCCGGTGTACTCCGGTATAATAAAAGTCAGATTGATGATATTGCATTGTAAAGCTATTATTGCATTGTAAAGGTATTTTACTTTTGAAATATTGTTCATAATGTTAGTCATGGTTATCATCGTACAAATACGTTATACATAAGTAATTATATTTATGATGTAGAATAGCACTCACTTTTATTGGTTGTTCAACTCTGAAATAGTAATGTGTTCCACAGTGAATTGCGAAGGGCTGCAAATGATGATATTTAATTAATTGTAATGGTTATACCGAATAACAAAACAATTATTTGAAACTGAAATAAAAGGGTCAACCAAGTCAAAATTATCAATTTGACATAAACATTCAAGAACTACAGTAAATTGTACTAACCTATAATGGCAAATGTTTCATTCATTAACTGTTTCTTTAAAATGTATTTGGCACACATTACTGACCATGCCCCACTCTAGAATGGCAATAAAACTTTATTTGCATGTTATCATGTCATGATTCACGTTTACATTTTTAACTAGTTGACACACGGATGATAATTAGTTCCGGAAATATTTACACCTTCATGTACTAAATAATGAGAGAGCAAGCTCGTCTCATAGTTTTCGCATGACAATATTTCTTATTGGTATGGTTGTGGTCAATTGGCAGAATAATTTTTTTAAAGTGCCTTTATTAACTACAATAAGTGAATAATACTACTTTAAATGCTAAAACTACTTACACTACTACTAGGTACATAAAAAGAAATTGGATCATCCACAGACCCTTGAAGGTCTAAAGATAATCCGAATGCTTGGCAGTTGGCAGCGTGCCCAGCATGCTGGCAGCATTGTCACGCTGAATGGCAATGCTTAAGTGGAAGGATTGTTGAGGCGAAAGGAAACGTGGTGTGCCGACCCCACCTAGTGGTATAAGGGCAAGAAGTTGATGATTGTTGTGGACAATTTGAACTTCAGCATCTGTTCAAAGCTAACGTTCAAATGTTAGCTAATTGACTATGATTGTACCTATCTTGGTGGATATGGTCTAATTACCCTTCGTCGCCTATTTTTGGCAGTGGTAGAGTGAAAAGGGTTATTGGGTACAGTTTTTCAGAGTACCAACCTACTTTCTTACCATCCGATGCTGACTCTTTCCAAAGGTGAAATGTAATTTTGAACAAGTAGCTTACAAATCTTACAATGAATATCTTTTTGTTCACAGGTATTTTGGGCTGACAAAACTAGTCATATTAAATTCCACTAACCCCAATAGCTTCGTTTACGAAGTGACTGACGATCACATGTGGGCCACGCTAGCGAGCCCGCTAGTCATACTCTTCACATACTACGTTCTCGCCGTAGAGTCGCGAGAACTCTTCAAACCCAAGGTATGTGCCTCATCATTACCAACCTTAATGCATACCATTGATAATTTACTATGACTAACCCTTGAATTACGGATTGTAAGCTTTTTTCCAAATAATTTTCAATGCGTATCCGCATAGTGAATTAACGCTGATTAGTTATGCCTTCGTCACTTCCATGCCGGTCTGCTATCTTAGTCCCACCACACGTTAATTAGTGCTAATTCGAAGCGCTGAATGTAGGTTAATGCTAGTTGAAGCAAACATTCATATTCTCACGTTTTGCTATAATCACGGCTGCGTTGAGTACAATGTTTGATTTGAGCGGTGCTTTTCGGCTGAACGCATTTGATGCAAGTAATATCGACAACCTTGACAGATTGAATATGAAGCACTCTAACAACTTACAGACTGCGATTAAATTTATCGGGCTGATCTTACGAAACCACTTAAATAATCGAATGCGAGCGCATACGCCGTCTTGTTTATTTCTAATAAAAAAAACAGAAGCGCATTCGTTCGTATTCGTTTGCTTAGTCTAGACATTCCAAACATGACTAATAACATAGTCACCTAACAAACGGCACAACTTCACTTATCGTGCTGCAAATGCACATCGCTTAAATCTAACCGAGTCCTATTTTAGCCGGCGCTTGAAATGATAATTTGTATTGGATTTTCTCTTGTGCTCTCAAAATGGGAATTTAGCCGAAAAAAAAGAGCGCCCTTACCGGTATTGAAGAGGGCAAGTTGAACGGATCGCTGGTGCGAGGCGTTTCGTTCCACCGCGGCAGCCGACAAGTCAAGGACAAGTGGATGTCCGCCACTAAGAAAGTCCGAGTAAGCTTGTGCGACACTCAAATTCATGTCATATGCACACGTCTTAGTTCCTGTCGTGTAATAAAACTGTAAACTGCTAAAAATATCGTACGTAGGCGGGTGCGTGCGATTAATGTGCGGGTGTGTACGTAATTTGCGTACGCATATTGCGTGCGTGTCGTATAACTTATCTCTGTTACAACTGCTGAAATCACAAAGCGCTCCATAAAAACGAGTACTATTTATTAACAGAAAAACCCGAATGCAAAAGATAGAGAGGAATGTAGGTACACCTTCCGATCCGAAATCGATCATACCAAATATAGCTACCAAGAAACAAATAGACAACTGGAGTAAAATGTAATAGTGTATTCAAAAATACTCTAAACTTCCTCTAAAAACGTTCTCTCAAATATCAGTGAGATAAAAAATGTAGTTATTTATTTTGGCTCTGAGCACAGATACATTTTTCCGTTGCAAAACAAATTATACCTTGCTATCCTAAGCGCATATTTTGGATATTAATCATCCGTTCTTGAAATCCGTATGCTGACATTTTCGGAATTGTATCAAACGAAGTGTAACATAAATAACAAAATGTGTATTTAAAACATTGGGGATTTAAACACCGACAAATGTATCGTATCAGTAAATTGTTTTGTTACACGACTAAATACATTCTGTAGTTACTCACGTAGAGCTAAAATTGTATAGTTTTCCTACTACTTTACCTCTTAGTATTTACTTTAACACTATATAAATCTTTCACAACACGTTCTTGCAGGCTTGTGTAGAAACAGTAGAAATTGGCTGTTTTGTTTTCTCTATTATCGTCGTTGAAATCTTGATACTTACAACGTTTGCTTCCTTATTTCTAGATTGTAAATAGTTCATTGTTCTTGTATAAGATGTTTCAGGCTTTCAAAACTTTTGGTGTAAATTTTGCTATAGACGGAGATTGACTATTACATTTTAAATTCGTATATCCGTGTTGTATCATAGGAAAACGAGATTCTGTAAATAATTGACTGAATTAGTTCGTATCAAGTTTTCCATTTATTTAGTTGTATTTTCCTGCTGTCTTATTGTACCATTATTATCCCTGAGACTTACGAAAGTTAATAAGTTGTAAGAAACATCTTATATGTTAAAAATTGACCAGGCACTGAAGTAGTAGAGGCATGTTTCAAATGTGCTAACCTATCTATGTCATTGCACAGTAGGTTATGGATTTTATAAAGGGTATGTTTATGTGTATTTTCAAAAATGTTTTTCGTTTTATTTTGCAACCCGCTTTCGTTCTTTTATAGGTTGCATATACATACATAAATTCCCAAGCACTCCGTGGGAACACCAGTGAGACTGCCCCTGTAGGTATTCCTTTACATTTATTAATTGTTTATGCTGAAAGAGCTTTCAGTGTAATTAATTCAGAGCAGGAGTATATTTGATCAGTGATAATGTAATTGAATTGATTGATTGGTTTTATCTGTTAAAATCATTGGCCACCAAAAAATAAAGATCTGGCAAATAAGTCTTGCTTTGAATTTCAAAATTATTATTTAAAAAACAAATATGGGAAATGCCTTCAATGCTTGGGTCTATCCGCTTTTAAAGTCATACGCCATACTATCCTATTATTATAGCTAGGATAGCCCTACTACCCGAAACTTGACAATTTTGAATTTCTTATTTCGACTTTGTTGCTTGCGAACAGATTTCAAAATTGTCTGAAGGGTTGAGGGTACGTCAAAACGCTAGTATAACACGCGTGTCATGTTAGCCATTAATATTTCACATGTGTCCGTATTTGGTGTTTGCACAGTATTATGTTCATGCATTGTGTCATTTGTTTTTATGTTTGCTTAGTTGTGTTTACTAAGGTAAGTGAATTTTATTTACCTATTTAACTACCCAGGATAACATGAGACGATTGTAGTAAGCGGAAAGCATGAATATTATCAATAATAACGACTTTTCTTGCGAAACCAAAAAGTAGCTATTTAGGAATACAAAGTATAAATATATGTATCAATTTAATCGTTGTACATAACGTTTGATATCGTCTGACATTTTATTGAGAAATGTTCCAATTTACATTTATCTGTATTTGTTATTTACAAAAATATTTTTGCTATTTTTTACCATTAAATTTTGCTGAAAATGTGAACTATCGCACGAAGACCAAATTTGTGGCCTTCGCTCTGGCCTTGCCTGATCTGATGTAGCTATGTAAATAAATCAGCACATGTATAGTATACAACATGTGTAAATACACAAGTTATATTCACAGGTTCTGTTTCGTTTGTTTGAATATAATGGTGTTTTAGCTAATGCGCAGCGTGAGCCCTTCAAAGAGGTGGTCGAGCGTACGGTCAAGTTCCGCAGCGAGGCACTTGCATCAAGACTCTACGGGGTCGGTGGTGGTGCCTGACGATGGTAAGATTCACATCAATAGAGCACCTCTATACAGCATGGCAAAACTATTTCGTCCACTTTTAATGTCAATTATCAATATCACATACTTCACTTCATTGGCGGAAAGACAATTTGTCCCTTTGCCATGCCAGGGGTCCTGGAATCATTGTGTTAATTATTTTTATATACTTCCGCTTTATTGTGATAATAGCACAATATGTTTAAGGGTTCCACTCTTACTCTTTTCTCGAAATGTGTTTCTTGCGAATGAGCTCAGAGTCACATCCTGAAGATTCCTTATTTAGAAGCGAAATACATGTCGAGAAGAGCAATTATACCTTGTAAAATATAGCTTGATACGCGAGCCATTGACATTGACATACGCGTAATGACTCACGCACATCAAGTACCATATTTTTTATAGTCAAAATGTTCGGTACACAATGCTGTACTTCATGGTCGAGATGCACGAGCATGAAGTAGAACATTGTGACTCATTACGCGTATGTCAATGTCAATGTCTCGCGTATCAAGCTATATTTTACAAGGTATAGTTAGACCTTTAAGCTTATGTGTTTTATCACAAAAGCGCTGAAATACAAAAAAAAATCGAACATGGGTTTCGCAAAGTATCACCTGATTCAGTCAACTACTAATACTAGAACTTAATCAATGCAAGCGACGTCATTAGGGAACCAGTTAACTGGACTTATTAACAAAGAGAGTTCAAGGTTTCATAAATTCTTATATATTTTTATAGATGATACGTTGATGGAAGAAGAGGAAGAACAACCGTCATTAGTCGATGATATAGTTGCTGCAATTTTTGAATTCTTCCAAGTTTTAATCAGGTAATTTTTGCATTTTGATCCCTTTTGCGTGATTTAACGTTGCCAAGTTCTTCAACAAAACTACTCGGCAATATACTAGGGGACGTCCATAAATTACGTGAGGTGAATGTGAGCTGAATCTTACCCAATCTCACATAAGGAAGAGGGAGCAAAACGGGAGGGACAAAAATATCACGGTAAAAAAAATCATGAAAAATGCCTCACGTAATTTATGGACGCGCCCCTACTGGTATTATCCCGACAAATAAAATTGTCATCGATTTCATAAAATGTTAAAGGCAAGCGTGACTCTACCATCTGTATAGCAACTTGCTTGTCTTACGTATCTGTTCCACAAAATCTACCGCACTTTCAAAACTGTACTGTACTGTACCAGCGTTTTTTAATAGTCCACTGCAGGACATAGGCCTACCCACGAAGGGTGATTGGGCCATATCCAGCACGCTGGCCCAGTGCGGGTTGGTGGATTCACATACGCCATCGAATTTCTTCTACGGACGTATGCAGGTTGCCTCACGATGTTTTCCTTCACCGAAAAGCCAGTGGTGTGAAATTCCGTACATAAATTACAAAGAACTCATTGGTACGGGACCGGGGATTTGAACCCACGACCTCACGATTGTAAGGCGGGTGTCACTACCTCTTGACCACCACGGCTTTCAAAACTACATATTGCATTTTCAGGTCATCGTACATTGCAACCACGATCACCATGATGGCGTGGAGTATAATGTTCCATTCGTGGCTAACATTTGTCCTTTTGATGTGGGCCAATATTGTGTGGCTTTGTCACGATCAGCGGTCCTTCATGTTGAAGACTAGCCCGGTGCTGGTGTGCTACGCGATGCTACTCCTGCTTGCGCAGTATATCTACGGAATGAACCTCTACGAATCTGAGCTGCCTTCTAATATAACGGTAAGAATCGGTAGTGATAACCTGAAAAAATTAAAGAAGAAAGAAAGAAAGAATGAAAGAAAGAAAGAAAGCTCTAATTTGATCTTTCTATAAACACTTAACGGTATCTACTTTGTTACGACTTGGAAATGTGGAGGTCTATGTTCAGCAGTGGAAGTCTCATGGCTGAAATGGCGATGATGGTGACTGACATTCCAGAGTACTAGTTTTTAGAAATAAAAGCAATATAACATCTAACTTTAATGACTTTGTTCATAAATACTTAGCCTTTTGTTAGCTATTGCTTATTGTTGCGCTGCCGCTTAATATAACACCATAACGGTAATCTTCACGCTAATAGAAAACAATCAGAGATTTAAAATTCGTTCAAAGATATATACACCGGTAGGTAGACAAACACTTGTCTACCTACCGGTGTCGGAGTCTTAAGCGGTGACATTTATGGCAAATTTTGAACAACTTTTACTATGAGACCAACTCTGAAAATGTAAAAAAAAATTGCTGTTCCATACGATTTTTTATAAGAAAAAGTATGGAATAGCTGTTTTTTTTGCGTTTTCAGAGTAAAAGTTAATCAAAATTTACCATATATGTCACCGCTTAAGGCTCCGACACCGGTAGACAAGCACATTGTATACATACTCGTAAATACTCGGTGTACAAGCTTGCTAACAGAAGTCACCGACATGTTTTTCGAAATTTTGTATTATGCAATTATACATTCTTGTATTACGATTTATTGAATACATCTAGGTATGATGTATGTTAAAAATGCTGTGAGACTCATCAACGAATGACATTTTAAATTCTGCGCAATAAAATTCGTAGGACTAAAATGCGTCATGCTAACCCAACTATATTTCATTGGCTTTTATGAGTAAGCCCCCAGAGACTTAAACTTGAACTTTGTGAGGTTAGGTAATTATGTGACAAGCCTTCCCCAGAAAAACCCTGTTGGTCATCGTAGCTAATGGAATGTTGTTTATGAAGGTGGCCTGAACATGGAACTGTTTTGATAGGGTGGGCACCAGGACTTTTATTTGATTAACTTTCTAATCATGTTATCAATTTTCTGGAAGATGTCGTGCTCCCTCGTCTTACATCTTGAAGTTTACACCAAAATACCCTGTGCAAACCGACGACGTGCATTTTTTAATCTTTATAGCTATATCTCTCAATAGCCGTTGCTTGATTTCGGCTTCGTTTACATTTTTATATGAATGTTGACTATCGCTTTCGGCAATTTAGGAGTATCCGTCAAAACCCTGCATTCGCTCATATTGACAATGGGTGTGCCCTCACACATAACCTCAGTGACAACCTTACAAGACATATTGAATTCAAAAACATCATAGTACTCGTCATCATAAACAACTTTTACTATGGGACCGACTGTGAAATAGCATTCCTGTTCCATATATTTTATCTAAATTATTTTGAACAGCTGTATTTTTCAAGGGCCCTGTAAAAGTTGATCACAACGGCAAGTACAGGCCGAATGAAACTTCTTGGCTTCTGTGTTGTTAGCTGCAAGCTGGGATAGAGTATTCCTTATCCGCAGCTTGTAGCTAACATCACGGCTGCAAGGAAGTTTGATCTAGCTTATGATTGATTTCGAAGATCATGTCCATTGTCTAGAAATACAGGCTGTATTAGTGATCGTTTCGTGCAGGAGGTGAACCTGGCTCAGATAGGGCTGTCCCGTCCGGAGAACGAGCCGTGCGTGCCGCTGCTGATCAAGTCGCTGTTCACGTGCATGTTCTGGGTGACGCTGCGCCAGCGCGTGCAGGAGATCCGCCAGCGGCGCCGCTCCGCCGTCATCACCGATATGGCGGCGCCGCTGCAGCTCACCGTCTCCACAGCCGCCAGTGGTAAGCACCTTGCAGGTTCTGTGGAAGCAGTAGCGTTTCCAGGGCCAATTTTCACGCCAACAAGTCTAAATGCGAATCAAGCAAGTAAACAATTTTTGGACGCCGCTAGTTTCGATGACTAGTGGCGTGACGATCAAGACTTGAATGTGAAGTTGTGACGCAGCAGCGTGTCCAATTCGTCATTTCTACCGTCGCCAGCCGAGAGCGGCGGGCTGATTCTAATAAAACGAACTTATAGCTAATGACCACAAAAAAGTAAGACGAAAATATATTTTGTGTTATACTTCAGTTATGCTATTTTTTTAAAGCTATACTATTGTTATTATTTATGACTTAACCTTCGTAAGTGTATCTAGGTTGTCAATGGCACTGAATCAACAGTTAAATTATTTTGGTATGATTCTAACAGGTCTGGCAAATGGTAAAATAAATCCCTTAAACTCACATTTCTTTACAATACCAGCAAACTCCAACTTTGCCTAACACTCTATTACTTCCTTGCAAAATTTAACTAGAGCCTTTGATTATTATCTTCGATTTCTTGCAAAGTTAACTTTAATTCGATTTTGTAATCCATATCTATCTCTAGATCTTCTGACTATGCACATTCTATTCGAAAAGCAATCTGTACACCTATAATTAACTATATTATTATTGTACAGTTTCTAAAAAAATAAAGAAGTCTAAATTAATTGGCAACTATATTTCCACTGATATTAATACGTCAGAAGCTGTACAATCCTCATTAAGAAAATAAAAATGTTATCCTAATTATAATCTAATTCAGCTCCGTGTACAACGGTTTCCCTCATTACGTTTAGTTTTTTATCTCCAAAAGTACTTTACGTAGCAATATGTAAACAATTTTTACTTACGTTTTGATGAGTGTTTATCAATTGACACGTGTATTGTACATAATAGAAACTGTAATGACTTTGACATTCTATTACTTTTTTGTACAGTAAAGAACTATAGATGGTGTAGATCCTTTCATCAAATAAAATCTCTAATCAAAAGGGAGCATAGTTCTATCTTTTTGCACTAGGTTAAATAATCCAATCAAAAGGAAAGTTCTAATCTGCCGATACTAAGTTAAATGATCCGTACAATGTGGATAGTCTTCTAAAACACTACTTGTTTTCTATAGTAATGGAAGCGCAACGCGAAGAGGAGAACCGTTCTCGCCTTTTGAGAAAGTTAGGAGAATGGTTGAAAGCCGCGTGCGCCCGGTACTGGATCTACGTGGTGGTGATCATGCTGTTCGTCATAGGCGTCAGTGGGGAGCGCATGACGATATTCAAGATCATTTACATGTTCCTGTTCCTCACTTTCATACTTATGTTCCAGGTAAATTGAGTTTCTTTTTTCATATATTACCTACCTAATCCTGTTTTGTCAGAAAACCGTAGTGAGCTTGTGGGAAAACGCATTTGGATTTTGGGGTCGTGGGTTGAAATCCTGGTCCTGTACCTTCTTTTGAAAATAGCTTCTTTAATGTATTTATGTCATTTGGTGTACAATTGTACAATAAAGATATTGTTATTGTTAATTTATCTTTCGAATTTACGCACCACCGGCTTTTTGGAGCAGGAAAACATTTTGATGAAACTTGCTTATGTCCGTAGAAGCATTTGTATTGTAAATCTATCAGCCAGGTGAATACGGCCTGTTCACTTCGTTGGTAGGCCTATGTTCAACAGTAGATTGTTAAAAAGCCCGGTATATTACTGTCCAGTTTTATTTTTTTAAACTGATTTCATAGCAAAATTATTTGTCTTCCAGATAAGTTGGTACTGGTGGCGACGTTTGATGTATGTTTTTTGGATAACCGTGATCATTTACTCGATGATCAACCTTATACTCATATACATTTACCAGTTCGACAACTTCTCAGTGACGATAGAAAAGTATCTACTCATCAATCAAAAATTGTAAGTAATTTTCGAACTATGTGAAAAATTTTTGCGCATTATAATTAGAAAGTATCAACTTTCCGTCTATACGAGGCTATCCAGTACTTGTGTACTGCAGCCTAAAAGTGGTGATTCAGAACAGCTTCATGAACAACTTTTTTTGTGTGGCCAACCTGGGATTCGACAAAAGAAATCTGCTGTTTCATACATTTTGTCGATTCCGAGTAGTAATTTTGTATGGAACAGCGGATTTTTTCTAGCAACAAAGGTTGCTTTAAACGTTACGTTACTCGCTACCATGGAGGGGGTATGAAAGCACTGTTGCGTCGAAGTTTCACTTCTTCCGCGCGGAAGGACTCCACGCACAATTTTTTCTTGAATTTGGGTTTTGCTCCATAGTAAACGTTTTTCATAATGATGGTTTTTATCAGCCCCTTTGGTTTAGTATATGGCAAGCAGGTAACCCTGTAAAATTAGTTTTGAATAGTATTTTCTGTATTGATTTTTACTGTTTGTTTATGCCAACAGTCATGGCGTCTATTGACCAATAACATCACTCGGTTTTTTCTGGAGTGATGGTATTGGATGCCGCCATCCGCCATGTTGGTTTACTTGCACTTGCAATTGCATGAATGAACAAAAAAAAACGAATCTAGTAATTAATATGGATGTCTCATTTAAAGTTTTTTTTTCAGACAACACGACTTAGGTCTTGAACCATATCACCCAGCGGATTTATTTGTGAAACTATTAACACCAACCTGTTTCCTTATCATAACAATAATGCAAGTGCATTATTTCCATAAAGACTTTATGGCGTTGTCCGACCCCAGAACGAGGTAATTTCTTTTCAATAGATTTTGTTTTATGTTAACAAAGTCGTCAAGGCAATTTTACAGTAATCTTTTATGAGTTAACTTTTAGTTTTATCATAGTAAAACTATTATTTTTATGCCAATGATGATCATTATTGGAAATGTACATAAAACTTTTTATGTCACAAAATTAATAGATATACCTAGAAAGATTCAGATGAAATTTTGTACATACTTATAATTGTAGATGTATGTAGAACTTGAGCAGAATCATTCAACTGTATAATTTCTTTTTCAGAACAAATAGTTTAGCAAGAGAAGGAGATTCAAGTAGACCTAGCCAAGTTGGGGCCTCTACTATGAGAGATGATGTAAGTTACTAATCGTAACTTTTATTTGTAGTACTTTTAATACCTTCTTAAAAAGATATTGGTGATACAAACTTAAATGTCATAAGACATAAGACATTTAAGTTTGTATCACCAACTACTACTACTATACTCGCAGCATATGGAACCAACATCAAAATGGTGAACAAATATGTAGTCTTAGAATACGAAGTGCTATTTTGCAAAATGTAGGCACTTTCTGAGGTGTATACAATCGTCATTTTGAACAATTTCCACCATGGGATCATGAGGTATCTAAATAAAAACAGCCAAGTGCGAGTCGAACTCTTGCATGAATGATTCCGTTCTGTACTGGAGCCCCCCTTAAATATTTATTTTATTTTAATAATTAATTATTGAAGTAAACATACAATTAAATATTCTGTGAATATTTCAAGCGTTGCCTCTTACCGTTATTAATTTCGAGCGAAAAACGGCTAAAAATCAGGTTATTGTATGGGAGCCTCCTTAAATATTTATTTTATTTTGTTTTAAGTATTTGTTGTTAAAGCGGCAACAGAAATACAGCATCTGTGAAAATTTGAGCTGTTTAGTTATTTATTTATGCAAGATATACGTACAATACAATTAGTACTTAGTTTATTAAGACTAATAATAGTAATAATACGTATTGCTAATTTAGTACATAGTTATCACGGTTCATGAGCCTGGTGACAGACAAACGGACAAAAGGACGGACAGCGGAGTCTTAGTCATAGGGTCCCGTTTTTACCCTTTGGGTACGGAACCCTAAAAACAGCAGCTTAGTTATTTTGTCGAGAGTTGAATAGTTTTTGATTTTGCGGTTCGTTTATAATGACGAGATATACTCCTGAAAGTTTCTGAACTTTGCAATGTAACTTATCTGTATGTCTGGCGTCTAGTCTAGAGGAACACATAATGTTTGTTTATTGTTCAGTTGCCACAGCTGGAGCTCGACGTGGCAGCGTCGCCGTCAGAGCGACTGCAGCGAGACCACAGCTTCACAGATCTGCCTAACACTACTAGACAAAGGTATTGTACTGTTTCGCCCTTTTTTATAAAGCGGAACAAAACTAAGTTGTGAGGTTAAGGTGTTCTATTTCAATGTAGACCAATTAAAAGATACTACAGCTACAGCTCAGGCCCAAACTCTACCAAAGCGGAGCCGAACGTTGAGCAAGGCTGGGTCAGTTCTTCTTCGCATAGCAAAAATGACCTAAGCGAAGAAGAAAGCACAGCTTCGCTCCACTTGCAACTGTGCTATGTTTCTCACTAAGTACTTAAATATTACATTATTTTTTGTAGAGAAATTATGGATTACAATGCTTTCCTTTAACAGGGTCTGAGCCTTAGACTGCCATTTAAGTTTAATATTGTTGTATCACTAATCCAAATAGATTAGACAAAGAAGAATAGATTATTTTTACTATTTTTTTTTGACAGAAGATCGCGATCGTACGCTCCTACCATATCTGAGCCGAAGAAAGGATATCGCGGCATCTATGAATATTGGATGGGAAAGTTGGCCAAGTTCAAAGTGATAGTGTACGATTGGACGGAGAAGATATTTATATATTTGGATATACATCTAGTCAAAGTAATATTCGTGGCGCTGATGCTGCTTTGTTGCTTGAACGTAAGTATTCTGCAATACCTGTCACATGCCACAGATCGAAAACAATGTGCATCTTGGCCTTACGTCTATGAGGTTCCTAAAGTCTTAACACATAATTTATCCAGAACAATGAATTAGTTCGTTCATTTTTCCCGGTTCAAATGGATTGAGTTTATATTTATTTATATCAAATTAGCACGGTAACAGTAACCAATTACACTAATGATAAATAACATTACTCAGATTACGTCAATGTCAAATTTAGTTCACAATAATAATAAATTACAAAGCACAATGCATTAGATTATAAAAATTAAAGCACAAAAAGAGAACAGTTATACGTTCAACAACACAAATTATGAAATACAACATAATATCATACGAACAATTTTTGAAGAATAAACAACAAAGTCAGTTCATCCATTAATTTATCATAAAATGACGACTTTTTTAATTGTTTAGGGCTCTCGATATTTCGGCGCAGTTGTGTGTGCGATGTTCACGTGGAACGAATAATAAGCTAGCAAAGAAAACCTACAAGTCATGATTTAAAATTGTTAAAGACTGGGGTAGAGTGAAACAGTATTTCTAAGGAAATGATTTTGTACTATTTTGAAGTTCTATCACATGCTTGGGAAGAATATATTGGACCACAGTGTCATCTATGTTTTTTGACACTCATAGAAAATGACCTCATGTTAAAGTATTTAATATTTTTGCAGGTTTGCGCGATGCACGTCCCCATAATGATAATGATAGCTCCGGCTCTTTGGCTGAGCTCGCGAAAACAAAGGTTCTGCGTACTTTTTATATCGACGTTAATAAGCGTGTACTTTATGGCTAAAATGGTATACCAAATAGACTACATACAACATTCCATGTTTGATGTCAACTGTACTACTGTGAGTATGCTCTTTTTGCAACACATTTGGCCAAAACGCGCCTTTAATTATATTGCTGACTCTTTTTATCTCAATGCGATAAAATGAAACAGCAGCACATTTTTGGGGTCTTTTGGCTAAGAGTCCTTTCCGTTGTAATGTTTACGAGTATTTTACTGTTTTTTCTAGACTTTTTTTATCTCATAAAATTTGTTTATATTCATAAAACTTCCCTACAATATATTGATTAATGACGCTTTTATTGATATTTCGATACTAGCCCTCGACTTTTTTTAATGTGTTTTTTTTTTAACTATTTTAGTCAGGGTTCAATGATACAGAAAATATAACAACTTACAACAACGCCGAGTGGTTAGGTTTCAAGAAGGCAACGAAGCATTTTCCTCTGGTGGTTATATTGAAAGGATACATCGCTCTCATAGCTTTGATCACTTTCTATTCACTGGTCACTTACCGGCAGCAGGCTCTCAGGTTTGTTTTTTATTTTTGTCGATGACTGTATTTTTCATTTTTTTAATTGTGTATTGAACTTTACATTTGGTCTTCTAGTTTCATAAAATAATAATATTTAGTGGATTGTTTTTTTGCGTAAACATTGTATACAGGGTTATTTATAATCAATTAGCATCATCTTAGGGGCTTATTCTGTACATCAAAACTAACAACTTTTGTTCTGCGACTTTTGTCAAAACTCAATTTTTTTTTGTTTTTCCATAGAAAAATATCGTTCACCCGCGACAAAATGTATGGAATAGCTGATTTTTTTTTTAGTTTTGACGAAAGTTGTTAATTTTGATGTACAGAATAAGCCCCTAAAATGATGCTAAATAATTAGAAATAACCCTGTATAACTGATCACCAAGGTCAACTTTTAGTATATTTTTTACAAGCACTTAATAAAATAATCAGACGTACCGCTTTGTGGGTGGTGTAGGATGTCAACCCACAAGGTGGACGGATGACCGTCCGCATGATCGCGCTGGATGCAAGCCGCTTCCAACCGGCCTTATTGGAGATCCATAGGAGAGGCCTATGTCCAGCAGTGAACGACCGGGATCGAACGACAGGCTTATGGATAAATGGATAGATAAAACAATAATTCTAACTTAGACTGTATAAATACTCACTAATATCAATCTACGCTGCTCAAGGAAGTTAGTCTATGCTAATATTATAAATCCGGAAGTATGTTTATTTGTTACTCTTTCACACAGCAACGGAGCGAAGTTTCGATTTTTTGCATGGGTGTAGTTTAAAGTTCGGAGCGTGTCTAAGGCTACGGCGAAATCGCAGCTAAAAACTAGTTACATGTTAATTCGTATTTATTCTGAAGCTTGTACTAAAAATAGCTTGAAAATAAATTATAGAATGAACCTAATAAAATAATCACTTGTAGGTCAATGGGTGCGTTACCGAAAGAAAAGGATAAGAGAATGTTCCCGGAGATCACGCGCAAAGAAGCAGACCAGAATTTGATTACTTGCGCAAAGTTCTTAATCAATTATGGCTTTTATAAGTTTGGAGTAGAGGTGAGTTTTTAGTAACTATTGCCAAAGCCTACCACCTGGACATGAACTGCCGTGGCCAGTCTGGAAGTCCCTTAATCGGCTACGTGCCGGGATTGGCCGCAGCAAAAATAACATGACTTTTCAGATCAAGAACAGTGTGCATGTGGTGCGGCCGTTCAAACCATGGCACACCTTTTAGCCTGCCCGCTTTGTCCAAAACAATGCACACAAAATGACCTGAACCTGGCTACCGAGGACGCCATAGACGTCGCCTGTTTCTGGTTCCAATACATCTAAAGTCCATAAACCCATGTAAATATTGTATATACTACAGAGTTAAAAAACAAATTAAAAAAGTCTAGCCATTGACACGAAATTAATGAATGAATTGCTTGTGCAATAGTTTTGACATCAAATGGCCAAAACTGGGACAGTGGCCACAATTGTACATCTACCCTACTTCTTCTTCGTCGTGTCAATGGTTCAAAATAGTTAAATTATTTTATCTCAATATTTGGCCACTACGACCCCTGCCTAACGTATGCTTATACAGGGTTATTTCTAATCAATTAGCATCCTCTTAGGGGCTTATTCTGTACATCAAAACTAACAACATTTGTTCTGCGACTTTTGTTAAAAATAAAAAAAATATTTTGTTGTTCCATAGAAAAATATCGTTCAACCGCGATAACATGTATGGAACAGCTGAATATTTTTTTTTAGGTTTGACAAAAGTTGTTAATTTTGATGTACAGAATAAGCCCCTAAAAGGATGCTAATTGATTAGAAATAACCCTGTATAAGTACTATTACTAACTTATTATGTATTAATTTTGACTTTATTAATTTCAGGTCAGCCTGATATGCTTGATGGGCGTGATAGGGTCTCGAATGGACTTATACGCCGTCCTTTACGCCGGTTGGTTGCTAGCTCTCGTTTCGATGCGAAGGATACGCCAAGCGAAAATATGGACCACCTTTACTGCTTTCGTCACTTTTATAATACCGTTACAGTATATGTTATCTGTGGGATTCCTGCCGCAGCTGTGTATTCGCTATCCTTGGGATATTAGGAATGAAGTAAGTTGCTGATTGTTTTGAAGCAAATAATTAAACTAATAAATGTTCACATATTTACCTATTCAATCGCATCTTGCCTCGTACAGCCCCTATGTTATGTGTATAAAACTTTACAATAAATTGCCAGACATTATCAAAAATGAAGAAAAGGAAAACATTTTTTATAAAAATCTTAAAAGCATTCTATTAAATAAAACCTATTACTCAATAGATGAATATATACAAGACAAAGAAATGATATTACCCCCTTAAAATATAAACTAATAAAATAATAATAATCTGTAAACAAGCTGTCCGCCTCTCCTTCACGCCTGAATACATTTGAGCAGTGCCCGACGGGGCCCACAATTGTACATATTTTAAGTTTTTTACTATCTTTTTATAACATTGTGGAAGCAAATAAATATGAGTATGAGTATAATTTTACCTATTTTCGCTTGAATTATCGCAATTTATGTGAAAATTGGCGCGAAAATGGCTTTGCAATAACATAATTATTATAATGATAAAGACACAATAAGTAATATTTGACTGAATAAAGAATTCGGCCTAATACCTATGTTAACAGTACGTGTGATTTCTAGCAATGGGGCAACATACGCAACTGGATGTATCTACCATTTGCCGACAAGCCGCCGCGCGCTATGAAGCTTATCTTTGATTATTTCCTCCTGCTCTTCGCGACGAGACAGATGCGAGTGTTTTACATAGAAAAGACGCAGGGAGACAACTACCCAGGCGGGTCTAATAGTGAGGACATTGGTAAAGACTGGGAGACGCCTAATTTCGTCAACCCGGTGCCGGATTTCCTCGGATATGTCGGGTAAAGAATTTATGTATATATATTTCATTATTTCTGTATTGATTCCATGTTAAAAGTGGTAAAATTTATGCGCATTTACACCTCTGTAAGTCACTGCACTTTGTAAAATTAACACTTTGGATGTATCTAAAACGAATCAGCACTTAATAACAGAACCTTGGATCAGAGGATTGGATTGGACACAAAGAGAACATTAGAGTGGTACAGTACGAGCAACTTTTTTTTGAGGTTTGTGAATCTCGCGAGCAATTACGTAGAAGACATGTTTCAGGCGTGGGAATGACGCGGCCTGCGCTAACCTACGTAGAACTCGTGCCCTTAGAGTTGCAATTTCAGAGACCTCAATAAAAATTGTGCATACAGTTACAGTACGTTATAAAACATTCATTTCTTTTTCAGGTCTTGGCTGGACGTGTTGAAGCGTCTAATATTCCTAGGCATGCTGTGGGTAACGCTGGCCATTATGTTCATGACGGGCACCAACCGCGTCAACCTGTTCTCCATGGGCTACCTCATCGGCTCCTTCATCTTCCTCTGGCAGGGGACGGACTTCTATCTACGACCGAAGGAGGCTATACTTCAATGGTGAGTAATAATAGATAATATTTCTGGGCATGCTATGGGCAACACTTGCTATTATGTTCATGACGGGTACCAACCACGCCAAGCTACGTTACCGCAATGTACTGTCTGGATCGTCTAGTAAAAATCTGCATTATAGTCATCATCCACAGCCTTCTTTATCCCACTATCTAGTAACTGTGCATAAGATTTTCTCTTTCTGAGCTATCTCAAAAGACTCGGCGGCAATAAATCCTTCCTCAGGTGGTCGTGGCTGGTGCGGTACAACGTATGCGTGGTGGCAGTAAAGGCGCTGCTGCAGGTGCCAGGCTGCATGTTCAGCGCCGTGATGCAGGAGCACGCGTGCTGGCTCGTGCAGCTGCTCGGCATCGGCTGCGTCGACAAGTTCGCCGGGAACAACTTCCGGACCTTCCTCAAGATGGCGCCTATCAGGGTAACGTTACATACTTACAGTCCATGCTTACACTCCATAGGCGATCCCTACCCTTGATCCCTAAGCTAGAAATTGCGGTACGCGATCTCCCTCACAGTTCTAAAGTATCTTTCGCCATATATTACAGATTTTTGTGTGTCATATAAAAATTCCACCAGTCACACTCAGCGAAAATATTTTTTGATAACTTATAAAAAGTTAATTACGTATTGCGTTTTATTAAAATAAATTCCGTGTAATTTTTTAAAATGGATTTAAATGCACCCAAGTACCTACATTCTAATGTACTTAAGACAGATTTATTCAGCCTATTCACTCTGGATTCCAGGTGGGTGATGCTTGTTCGGTCCCTCAAGAAGATATCGGCCTAGCGTGGGATGGAGTCTGTTTCGCCTTCCTTATATTACAGAGGCGATTGTTCCACAGCTATTACTTCTATAGGGTCATTGACGAAAGCAAAGCCACAACTGTCTTGGCTTCAAGGTAAGCTTTGCCAAAAAGTGAAAACTAGTCTGTAGAAGTTTATGTGGAAGTGACCATATTAATTCATTTTGATAATATAATTGATACAGAGGTGCGGAGCTGATCGAAGAATTGCGTCAAAAACAAATGAAAATGCAAGAGGAAACGGAGTCGAAGATTTTGGACAAAATCAAGATCAAGATGGAGAGGATAAAAGCGAATCAAAAGAAAATACAGGGAGTTTTGGCAAAAGATGGGCGGCACCATGACGCAGGTACATATCAGTAATATAGACCTTATAAATGAGACCTTGCACCCGGTAGTGGTCTGCAGTGGCAGCCTGATGATGAAAAAAATATTCTTAGAAAGGGTTGTCTAATTCCTATACAGAAACTATATTGAAACGTTTATTATCACGCATTAACCAGAAGAGGACGAAGACACCCAACCGGGCGAATCCGAAGGCGCGCCGCTGGTTCGCGGCGATTCGGACGCTTCAGGGCGGGGTTACCACACTCCGGACTCCCCCGCCTCGCCGCGGGGCTTCCATACCCCGATCAGCGAGCCCTCCGCCCCGCCTTCCCCAGAACGTCCTCACCCTCCCCCTCCTCCACCCCAGCCTATCCCCGCGCTCCCGCCACCCAGCTCTCAAGGTGGACCGCCATCCCCCTCTTCCGCTCTAATGACGGTCTCTCTAGAAGCGTACTTGGAACCGCGTCGTATTTCGTTCGAGTCTCCCCCTAATTCCGAGTTCCTCCCGCGCGCTCAGAGCCCCGAAGAGTCCTACCCCGTGTTCTCCCCCCCGCCCATCCGGAGAAGGCACACGGTGGCCAGCCCCAGCCTCCAGCAGCGGACCTCGATCATATCGCAGTCGAGTCGCGCCGAGCCGCATTCGCATCACACTTGTAACTACTATGTGTGCTGTCTTGTCTTTTTAGGAAAGCGATGTTCGGATGCGACGTGCATCTTGCACTTTGACGTCAAAAAGCTAGTTGATATGTGTTTGATTTATTAAAATAAACGCACTTGTAATCATGCTCAAGAAATTATTTAAATGGGATTTAAACTTCCGAAAATATTTTATAGCTGCAAACCTTATATTTATAGAACTTGTGTATTTTATGTTAATGGTTATATTTCATACGGAACTTATACATGGTAATTTTTTATGACACTGAGACACTTTCATCTAGCCTTTTGACAATTTTAAAAACTATTAAATTTTCTTGAAAAATGTACGCCGCATCTGGTCGCATTCCTGTTTATACCCACGCTGATTCTCGACCGATGAATATACACCGTTTGTGTGCCACTGTATACAACATGTACAGCATATTGTTTCAGATTATTTATTATTTTTTATAAATTTAATTCTTTATTCATTTAGGAAGTGATTCGTCGCTTAATCGACGAGTGTTCACGAAGCGACACGAAGGTAAAATTGCATTGTCCTCGGGATGGTGTCTGAGGTGGCTGTAACCCCGTTCTTACCTTTGCCCTGATATGGAGACACACTAATAAATTGTGGAATAACAAACAACATTTTTCTGGTTCAATTCTGTCCAAGACCCACCTTAAAGACTGTAAAAGTGTGCGGTAGTGTTGGGGTGACTAAAGATCTCAATCAACACTTAGGATTTTAAGGCGCGGTCTGAATCTTTGCCTGAGACTTTAGTAACAATTCGATTTCTGTGCTTTATTAATTCTACCCAGTGGATGTCTCGGTGATAACCGGTACACGTGTCATGTGAGTCTTGGCAGGCGTTAAAACGGCCGAATAATTAACTACAAAGCCTCAGTGGTGTGATGTGAACTGTGCGGTTGAGCTGTGCTTTTCTCTTGTAGCGCGCGACAGGCCGCAGTATAGGGCGCCCGCGACGCATCAGAAGGGTAACGTTGAGTCTCGGAACTACGCTCGCAATAACCTTGTATTGGCGTTACTAACGTATCAGCTTGTCGGTGACAGTATTTAGGCGAGTTGCAACGCTATGGCGGGGACTGTCTTCATCATTCTCCATTGGGTACATTGTTTTATCGATTGTGTAAAAAGAACATGTAAATATGAGACAGATTTCGCCGCGGCACCGCTTGGTTTCTGGCTTTGTGAAGCTTTTTATTGCTGCATGTGCTCGTGTTGTTTTTTGGTGTGGTTTGTTATAAGTTTGTCGCAAGCATTGTTTTGCGTTTTGATTGTCATTAATGGATTATTTCTATTATTTGCAGAGCCATTGTAAATGTCCATGGAATGTTAATATTGTAATTGTGTACATAATTATATCAATGAGTCACAAATATTCGATTATATAACGTTTGCTCACACATACGAATTATAATGGAGTAATTATATTATATTATTTTGCAGAACCACTGTAAATTCCCATGGAATGTTAAAATTGTATTTTTGTACATAATTCTATCAACGAGTCACAAATATTCAATTATGTTTGCTTACACATAAGAATCATACTGGGTTAATTATATTATTTTGCAGAGCAAATGTTCAAGGAAATGTTAATATTGTATTAAATTTATATAAAGAGCATCTAATTTATTAATTACACAATTTTATCAATATTCAATTATGTATGTCTAGTTATATGTAACAATGAAGCATGTATTAATTGTGCAATCGTGATGCCTGCAAGCTTACCATCATTTTAAATGACGTAACTAGAAAAACAATTTGGTACTAAGATTTTATTAACTTGTTTAATTCATTAAATATAATCTACTCGTAAGTAACAATAATATTTGGTTTGCTATTCAAATGTTCAATTTAATAAATCGTTAATACACAAGCTTGACTAAATATAAAATTTTTATATAATATCTAAGTAACAGTAATATTTGGCGTCAAATTGGAGAGCCCAATAAAAACTTAAATACAAAGCTTACCATATAAATCTTATCACTTTTCTAGTTACGTCTCCCCCCGTTTCAGTACAATTAACACGTATTTCTATATACAGCGGTTCGTTCCGGCGACTACTACATGTTCGACGAATTCGACGACACTGACTCGCAAGACGTTTTGAAACCAGAAGAATCTGAATCCGATGACGATGCACCAAAAAATATGGGCCTTGGAAAGGTACGCTTATACTCTGTTCCTAAGAACGTACACTCAGCAGCACAGTGTTGAGATAATTATCAGGTAGATTGAAGAAATAAAATCCAATCTGTGTTGTCGTCTGTACTGATTAGATCAGGTAGAGGTTGGGGTTTGTTCTACGTTGTGATTGTGGAGCATGGGCTACTTGGGATGCATTTATATGTTACAACTTACTTAGTATCTCATTACGAGCATATTCCAAATTATACCACTGATCATAGTTACACGAAGAATAGAACACATGTTTGGCATAAAATACCCTGAAGAAGTAACTGGGGAAATATAGGGTACTAAGTAAGAATCATTTCCATCAATTTGGGTAATGCGCATGGTATTCCATAGACTTGTACCGTTTAGTCCCCGGGTAGTCCCGCATGTGGCATCCCCCAAAACGTGGATCCATTGTAATAACGCTTGGCGGGGACGATCCTCGAAGCAGCTTCTGGCGACTAACTTAATTGTGTTAACTACCGCACAGCAACGCTATTCGGTATACAACGCTATATTCGGTTTTCGCTCACGAGCACGAGCCTTCACTGCTTAAAAAGTTGAGCAGGCCGCCTGAAAGTCCTTACACGCGAAATTAAAAACGATTCCCCCTCATAAGCTCAAATAGTTACCTTGGAATTAAACTCCACGGTTTGGGTCTCCAGTATATGTCTGACAGACCCAGTCTTCTTTCGTACTCCGATTCAAATTGTGGTTTAACTATTATGAGGTTACTTTTGAAGCATACAGATCAAATGATACCTACACGCGTAGCAGCAGCGACTCTTTCATTTAAATTGAAATGAAATGAGACGCATGTTGTTTGCGTTTGTTTGGATAGATCTGGAAGTTCACGTTTATAAGGGGGATCAAACTGATCGGCTTGTATCGGCACGCGCGTTGCAACAAAGCCGCGCTTCGTAGAGCGATAACGGTATAGCTTCGTATACCGAGGGTGGTATTATTGTGGCGTCCGTGGGTGGGTAGCTGCTGTCGACGGCGTTCAAGACGGACCTGAAGCGGGCTGTGTCCATGCGGCGTGCGTCTGCGCCCGCCGTGCACCGCGCGCGGCACTCGCGCCACTCGCTCGGCACCTACCCCGCCTCTTACCCGCGCGAGGTAACTACTTACACTCACATTACGCGATCACACACAGTATTATGTCTGATAACCACATAGACAATCATTACGGAGGCCTTTCAGGCTAAAGCTATACGCCCCTTTCTAAAACGTGAGGTTTAGCTCGTATCTAGAATGATATTGGGTGTAACCTTTTACCTTTGTGAATAGCGGTAAGCCTGTACAAGTACGTGTTTGATTACGCGCACTTATTTAAAAAAATATTTCTTTTTGCTATTATATATTTATATTATATGTTTATTTATTTTTGGAAATAAAGGTCTAACACGTTTAGTGGTGGGGCGTGCAGTTTTAGAATTAAAGCACTCTCTCTTATATCATATTATAGAAGCATTACGAAACTTGATAGGTACACTAACTTAACACGCAAATTATCGGGAGATATTTACTGACATTAGTCTACTACAAAACACAAACAGTAGGAACATAACGACAGAAATACTTACAAAAAATACAACACTACTCACATTATGCAACTACGCAAGGAACTCTCAACTAAATTTATCACTGGACTAAAAATTATCATATTTTTGTTCTTGTCCCATTTACGACATCTTTCTACTAATTCATATCTGTATATTATTTACCATTGTTCACTTTGAGACTATACAATAAAAATAACTTGTTTCTGTGTAACTACTTCTCATACCGTAGAAATTACAACACGGTTATTTGGTCTACTATTTTATAGACAACTGATGTGTAAGGATGGATTTTAGACATTGTTTAATTCTCAAGGCACAAATACTTTGCCTTATAAATCGAAAACAAAGTATTTTCTTGGTTTTAAGAGTTTTAAATATTTGCGCTACAATGTTTACGAGTGAGAAGTTGTTACTTTTCTTCCAATATACAAATATCTTGTTACTTTTCATTGAATAGATACTCACAATATTAGTCCAAACTATTTCATTTATGTAAGTTACATATAGTTTTGGAAGCGTAGCCCAGTTTCATTTTATGTACATTAACTTTTCTTGCACGTTCTGAAGATTTGAGGGCAAAACAAAAGCCAGAGACAAAAATAATAAAGTGAGTTCAGATGTTGTGCTACGCTTCCTGAACCTTTGACAATATATCTGTAGTTCTCAATAACACACATATTCACGATTACACATCCGCATTCCTTCTACAGCCTGAAATAACGATAGAAGACTTGAGTAAGGTAAATGGGCGGGTAAAACGGTCCTCTTTGTTTCAAGCTTGTTGCATGCTTCTGTTTTGGGATTTGGTATAGCAAGAGTATGTGTAGTACGCATCTAGGATAACTGAAGCGCGTTGTTTCTAAGAGACAAAATATCAACGAGTTCTTGCAATATTCAAGCCGTACAAGCAAACGGTACTTTTGTATTATTATGAAGCGGTGCGGAACAATATATACTTGAATTCATAAACACTGAGCTTCACCCTATCTATGCTATATCAAATCCCGTGCCCTATTTGTGGTATACCTAAGTATTTTATTGTCTTTTATTTTTAAAGCTGTTTTGTAAAGTCAGGTATGTATTTTGGTATGTCTCTATTTTACTTGTATTCTTTATTCTATGTTTTGCACTAATATTAACAACGCTTCTAACTTATCAGTATATTTGTATGACTTTTATTTTGTGTGATTTTGGTTTGCAGTGGATTTAATTTTTTTTTTAATTTTGAAGAGCTCCGTAGAATTTGATACGCGCCAAGCTAGTAATAGATCATATCTAATTTGTCTTCACTTTTTTTTAGTCACCTATAACCTTCTTTATTTTTTTTATGATTTCTGGCGTAATCATCTTAACAATAAAAAGTGTTCATAGTTGCAACTATGGGTACCTACAGTGAGCTCCATTTAGCTTACCATATTTTTTCTGCGTAACATTTAATACATAAAAATATCTATATTTTTATGACATCTTTGTGTACAAATGGTAGTAATTATGAGAATTAAATGTGTTAGCATCGAAGAAGATCATCGGACGAAGACGAGACTCGGGCAGGCGGCACCAACTTGCCGCTTTCGGAAAAGGACCGCGATGATCCTGCCTCGGAATTGGAAGAATACGCTCCTTTACCTGGTACGTACCTACTAAACAAACAAACAACACTTTCATAGACAACCACATTAAAAAAAAAGATTATTAGAAAAAACATACAAATAGATTTCTAACTAGCGGCAGGCTTTCGGCGGTAGTGTATTATAATTATGAAAAATTCAGACAACCAGCTTTATTCAGATTGATATAACAGGCATAAAATTGTTACTTATTTTTCACTACTTTAATTTTCAGAGGAAGAAACAGCGTTGCACAAGGTGAAGAATCTCCTGGAGACTGTTTGGGCGTTCATATCGAGCTTCCTCGTGTCTCTCACGCGACATCTGATGAAGTACTCGCGCGACTACCGATACGTCTCGCGGACGCTATCTATAGAGAAGAAAATACTTAAGGTTTGTGTGCGCTGGTTTTTTAAAAATCTGTTATTTTTCTTTCCTGAACTATGTCACTGTTTCTGAAACAATAGGAAAAAGCTGGATGCTTCCATTTGCCTAGTCTTCTTTCGGAAACCCTGTAGGTACTGGTAGAACACATTTCGTATTTCATAGTTGATTGTATTGTAGTAATGAAAACTTTTCCTATGAGGCCCTCATGGTCATTGGAACCCGAATTAAAAAAAAATCGTGAGCTCCGTGGAAAATTAAATTGCTTTTAAACATTATTTTAAACAGTGTTATCTGCTCATTCAGTACTAAGTCAAAAGAAGGTGATTCAGACCATGATTATGAACACCTTTTACTATGGCAATCCGGAATTTTGAGATTTAAAAAAGCTATACGACATTGCAATTTGGAATCGACAAAATGTATAAAACAGCTGTTTTTTCTAGAATTCCGGGTTGCAGTAAAAGTTGTTCAAAATGATCACCTTTCGGCTTAGCTTACAAGTTCGAGATAACCCTGTATTAGACCTGTTTGCCCGAGTCGTCAGCTGAATTTATCCTCTTTCATAACGTCTCGTAAGAATCCTAAAGATAAAAGAGAAATCATTTTCTGTTTTCTTTACAGGAAAAAGAAGGCTTCGGAATCGGTCTCCGGGAAGGATCGCAAATGATCTGGGAACCATTACCAGAAACATTACACCACCAGTGAGTACATTCCTAAAAAATCCTGTGTACACTCAATTTTCACTATTTGTCGTGTTTTCAAAGTAATTGTACTTTTGATACATGTATTTGCGTAAGCTAAAGCCGTAAAAAGTAAATAAAATTGAGCCTTTTGGCCAAGGCACACAGCTTGCGTGGGCAAGACTACGACGGGGTATTGGCGATGTGACTAAATATTCTGAACCTTAGAAAATAGAGAGATATCTAAAGTCGCATTGGTCGCTGGGGTTCGCGTGGGAAGCGACATCTTTTCCAGCAAAACACGTGGGTTTAAATAAAATTGTCTAAAGTTTAAAAAAAGTTTGATGCTGTATATCGGTCAAATCAAATATCTTGGCGACTAATGTTAGCTACAAGATGCGAATAATCCGATCCTGGCTGAAACTCACTTAACATCTGCCCGTCGATTAGATTATCCGCAGCTTGTACCCAACGTCACAGCCGCAAGTTCTATGATTCGACATATACTTACCTACCAACATTTCACGCCGATGTCCTTTTCGCTCGCTGTATGTCTTCCTTAAAACGTTGAAATCATTGTAGGTTATTGTGTAGTGCTCACCAGTTATCTAGTATCGTTTTTGCATGCCGCCTAGTATGCGTAAAGATGTGGAGACGTACGATGCCAACTTACTGATGCCCGTTGAAATGGGGTTTGTATTTCTTTATTTTTATATCTTTGTCACGTAGAATATCATTTAGAGAAGTAATGCGTAGAGGAAAGTAGCAGTTGTGTAGAGATCATGTCATTTCATTTAGATGCAATGTCAAAAAGAAATGTAGCCTCGACGTGTACTTGAAATCCAATTCAGATTTTTTCGTAGTATGAAATTATTGTATCGAGCTACAATTAATGGGTCTTGCGACGTCATTCAGACATTTGCATACAGCTTCAAATAGCTACACAACAAAATATAACAATAAAACAAATCTGAAACTAATAGTCTTAAAATATATAGCATTGAATACTGAACCAATTTATCAATTACCAATTTATGTGAACGTGCCTTAACCTTTATCTTGCGCTGGTCCAGGATCTCTGCGAAACCGTTTAGCCATATGAGAGGCTTAAAAACTTTCAGGGCTACCCACCCGGCCTATACTAACTTCCTTACTTGCGGACTTCTAATGGAGCGATTGTCAATGTTTGGCCCTGGCGTTAGGAGAGCAGACGAAATAAATAAGGATCTCAATTGTTAGTGCAAATAGTTCAACAAGTCGAGTTTCAGTCCACGCATCATTCACGTGTTGACGCGTGATGACCTTTTCATTGATCGAACCAACGAACATCTTCGTTTTAACACGGCGATTTTGCTTTCGTCCAGATGTTGGTTTTCGTCTACACGTCGTATTTTTCAACGAATCTCGCCGAAACTTGGTACACAGGTCCTACATTACTATAAATTTTTAGTCGTCGGCGATTTTCGATGGAGGTATTTCCCTCAAAAAAGGGGGAAAATTGCTGTCGCGCTATTTATCAGCCAATTTCGATAATATTTGGCAAGATTATTTACTTAACATATAAATTCTAACAAGATTTGCGAGTATGAACCAAGTCGGTCAAGAGCAAGTCGAGAAATAGACTTATGAAAATTCAGTTATAGAGATGTGTCGCGAGATCTACTGCTCGGAGAACTATCTACCTACTAGTTTATTAATTCGCAGTGTCCGGGGTGTGATATAAGTTGGTCCAGGTCCGGACCGTGACTTTAGGGTGCCTTGGGCTAGTACTACTTAGATAGAGGCCAACCTAGACTTTAACTGAATTAAAAGAATTGAATGGGTTTGATTAATCGCAGGATTCACAAAACTGCAAACCTTACGATCTGTTTAATTTAATAAAATTATAGATTTTTTGCGCTATCGTCTATTTCTGACTTAGACATGACTTAGCTGGAATCCAAGGGGCCCTGGGTTGAAGCCCACAAAGCCATATGACAGATCCGGCCCTAAGTTGGCCGATGGTACAGCAATCCCGATGCGGTTTTCAGTCGTAAGTTAAGCGATATAAGCGTGCCGGAGATCCGCATTCTGGCGCCGAGCATGGAGCGGGGGCTGGACGCGTCGCCGCCCGCGCGCTCGCCCGCCTCGCCCCGCTCCCCCGCCTCGCCCCGCTCTCGCCTCGCCGAGCGCGAGTCCTCCGACTCGTACCGACGCGACGACGACGACACCTCGGAACACGAGAGCGCGTTTAGCTTGCAGACCACGTCAAGGTTCATTTTACGGCGAACGTGCGCTTGTACTGTGAATGTTGAAATATTTTGTGAAATAGGTTTAGGGTTCAAGATTTCCGAACGCTTCTATGAGAACACAACTAGATAAAATAGAATTTTGGATAAAAATAGGTACTTATATATTAAGGGTACTTCTTCGAAATTTCATTCTTTGACTGATTCATCTGGCCAAAATTTTATTTCACTTTCAGCTCTGTCGCACATGTTCATATGTAAAAAAGGTAACTAAAGAACATATATTTCAATGAGGGACTTGTTTTTATTAAGTAGTTTTTAAGATATCTACGTTCAAATATTTTGTGCCCAGATGAATCAGAATTGATTACAGATGAATCAGAACAGAACTGAAAATGAAAAACTATGTAATTTGGCTGTGTAATAGGGAAATCTAATCACATTTTACATACGTACATAAAATTTTAACACTATAGCACGAAAACAAGTTGACGAATGAACAATATTAATTTCTTGTATTACATTTTAGAAATCTAAAAATTGTAATACTTAATTATAATTCTTATATTACCTGGGTAAACGAAAACATTTTAAATTACATAAATGAACTATTACTAATATTTGTTACTGATAAATAGGTACACGAAAGTTAATAATTAAGAAAAACGAAACAATGTTTGAAAATATTATCAAAGATTATCTTATACAAAAAGCTTACTATAGTGTAAAAGATTTTATGTGTGACAAAAATTCATTGCGGTACCTGACATGTGACTGTATTTGTAAATGAAAATGTATTCATTCTGTTAGTTTTATTGTTTTATGTTAATTTATATTTATTGTTTACTTTTGACATTCATCAGTGTGCATTATTGTACCTATGTGAGAATAAATGAACTGAACTGAACTGAACTAATAGTAAGTATAGTAATTGGTACATTATATTATTCTCTCTGTAAATTTTTTTCCATGTACAATTCACGAATCCTGTTTATTATGTAATGAAAAAATAAGATTAAAGTAAGAAACATGAGATCAACTTCAATTAAATGGAATTTTTGACAGTAATCTTCCTTGGTAACTATCACAGAAACATAATTTTTCGTAGTATCGTTAACTATAAATCATGAAGTCACATTTAGGTACTACAAGAAATAAATCTTTAGCTTTTTGCAAGGGCCCGAGCTACTTTCAATGTCATCTTTAAAACCTTTTTCTTGTTGACGAGATCTTGGTTTTTTAATGGAAGATTGAATAATCATACCTTCACCAGCAGTGTGAGACTCTTTTGTAAGTTTATTTTACTGAAGCTTTTTAAACACAAAAATGCCCTCATCGTTTGAATCTGAACAATCATCCACGTTTTTCTGAAGAAGGGTCGATAAGACATCTCTGGTAAATTTTGGAGTAATAATTTTTTTCATCGATTGACGAAGTTTCTATCCAAAAACTGTCGTCATCGAGGTCTTGTTGGGCTATATAAGCTATATTCGAAGCTTTTCCAGTATGAATGTTATGATTTATATGGCGTTTTGACCATATGAATCAGGCCAGATGAATCAGGATTTTGCCGTAATACATGCATAACTCATCATACATACTGAATTCAGTATTGTCATTTTTCTACTTGAATCTATAACCCAAAAGCATTACACGAAATACAGATTGAAGTTGTAAAACCATAAAATAAATTTTATAAAACAGGCATTGTAATCATAATGCCACCTGAACTAAGCACAGATGAATCAGACATTTATCTTTGTAACTCTGGGATCCAAGCGAACCAGCCGTATATCCACCTTCTGGCTCGTCTGTTGCACGACTGGCTTCCCCCTGCGCGAGAAGTCAGGCTCTCATCATCATCACCCGACCAAGCACGGTCAAGCGCAGCATACGCCACATTAATCAGTATTATATGCCGGACACTTCTTATTAGCCTATTTATAAACATACTAAGGTAGTTATAACTAATACACATTTTTTTTGTAAAAGTGCAATTCATTTCCTTTTGATATAATTATAATTTATAATGATTTACCAAAGGGAAAATGCGATATCGACCATTTTCTTTCGAAAAATGGCAAGCGGACGCGGTATATGAATCAGGAGAACAAACTTCAAATATTTTTAATTTATACTTGGACTGCAATGATTTGAAAAATATCACTTGTCCCAGGTAGAGTTAAAGGTAAACTGCATAGAAAAAAAATTACACACTGTTTTGTTTGTTGGTTTCAGAAAAAAACCCATAGACGTCCAAAATTTTGTCTTCGAAGAAGTACCCTTAAATGTTGTGCCAGAGGCCCAGAGCCACCCTCTGTTACTTTAAGGAGCTGGGCTGGCTCGGGTAGACGCTGCAGGGGGAAAAGTAGGTACAAAACACCCCATGCGGGACGTCAGTGCAGGACTTATCGCCCCCGAACCGAATAAGAACAAGAATTAAAGGTGTCCCGCTGTCAGTATCTTCCCGACGATATGCGAGAAATCGAATCGGAGAACACATTTTATGTCTAAATTGGGCATTAAGTTTTTGACCAAAACAGTTACGATATTAAAATCTTAACGAATTACTTTGATCTAGTAAAATCGTATTCTCAAACTGTTATAAAGAGCTGGTAAAAAAATTCGGTAAACAGCGATAGTGTCTGGTGTGAAATTACTATTATAATAATGTACTATAGATCAAAGCGTAAAAATGAAGATAGTTTGACTAACAGGTCGATTTGTAGTAGTTTATAAGTACCTAATTAAAATAAAATCAAGAAATAGTGGTCCTTCGACCCACGTTAGACATTCAAAAACCATAGTTTATTTACACAGTACAAGCGACGTTCAATATTTGTCGTCACTTGCCTTGGGCTTTTGATACTTTTGTAAATATCTCTTTGAAAACTTCAAAATTTTTCTTCACATTTACATCTCATTCTTTTTAATTTTTAGACCTATCACGCTGCTTTTATTGTTAGTATTTTTATGTTAACGGTAAGTACAAATGCTAATTATGACTATGAAATGGATACATTTGTCTTATGACGAACATGACATGTAATCTGTGTGTATAGAATATCTAAATAAAATTATTTAACACGATCTTTACTTTTAACTGAAAATATTTCTTGGAGTACTTATATTTTATTAATCTACTCTGTTTCGAGATTACACATTCTTTTATAAATAGTTTCTTGTCTTTAATATTTTACTACTGACCAATCTTTAAATTTTATAAATCTTTTTGTCCAATTATTTATATGCCTGAGTCTATCTTTCCCCTGAAGTACAACATAGGCGTCTTCAAATCTCGAGTAAATAGGTATTTTCTAGGTAAGCGTAATACAACCTAGACCGCATATCTGCTTAACATCACGCAGTATGTAGTCAAACGCAAACCTATTTGTAATAAAATAAATAAACTCAATTTGGTACATGAACTCGGTAACTATGAGTGTGTAGTACCGTACAGATATAACATTATACAGAAACATTTAGCAACCTTTTAGGGGCTTATTCTGTACATCAAAACTTAACAAATTTTGTTCTGCGACTTTTGTCAGTACTAAAAAAAATTGGTGTTCCATAGAAATATATCGTTCACCCGCGACCAAATCTATGGAACAGTTGATTTTTTTTTTTGAGTTTTGACAAAAGTCTCATAACAAAAGTTGTTAGTTTTGATGTACAGAATTAGCCCCTAAAAGGATGCTAAATGTTTACCAGTACAGTGTATGCTAAGATTATTTTGCAGACCATCTACAATTTTATTTTTGAGTATTTTTGTAGTAATCTCTGCTCATCATTTCATTGATTATAAAATTCTCCTTACAGCAAGGATGTAACGACGCTAGAAGAGCAAGACGACTCAATGTTCAAGCAAGAAAAGTCTCCATTTGTGCATTTGGGATACGCTCTATGGTTTGCAGTGCTGGCGCATACTGACATCGTTTGCTACATCATGGTGTTTATTAACCAAGTAAGTAAAGTTAACAGCAAATTGGCAGGCCAGCACACCGGCATTTTTGGTAAAATGTTGGTAATAAAAATTATTTTAGAATTAAGACTTCATATAGTGCAGTTAAGCAGTAGCAGTCTAGAATTTTGGTTTGGGAGGGGTTTTATTTTGAAGTAGGGGGCTTTACCAAGCATTTCTCAGACACTATGTTGGGGTAGACCAAAACACTTCTAGGCTAGCTTGATCCCCTTTCCCTGAATCCGCTGCTGTTAAGAGTCAAAGTCAAATCATTTATTGCAACATATGAAATTTACATGCGGTTCTTAGTTAACATGTTATATATGACCCTATAAGGGTATGGCAATTTTATTATTTGTATTGGAACGATTTATTATTATGTTTTCTAGATTATCGTTAAAAAATTCGTCTAATGTGTAATAGCGTTTCGATAAAAGGATTATTTTTAGTTGTTTTATGAAACAGTTTTCTCTTTCTATATCTTTTAGATTGTTTGGCAATTTATTGAATATTTTTATAGCCATAGAATTTGGGCTAGAACGTGCATTGCTAAGTTAGACTTTGGTTCTAAGAGTTTATGTCTATATTGTGATCTAATTTTGTGCGATTTCTCAGACACTTTGTTGAAATAGTCTAGGTGTTTTTTTTTTTACAAATTTGCATATTTCAAATATATAAATTCAGGGACATAATTTCAAGTTTTATAAAGTTTGGTTTATGGAATTTTGGTTTGGTAATATCGGGAGTTTTTATATTTGCGAGAATACGAACACATTTTTTTGTATTATGAATACTTCATGCACACTATTCCCCCATAAAATAATTCCATATTGGAGCCACGAGGACGCAAAGGCATAATAAGCACTTTTAGCTATCGGTAAATCTGTAGCAATTCTGAGTTCTTTAAGGGCGTAAGTGAAGCTGCTTAATTTGGTCTTAAGAGTCAGATTGTGTTAGATCGTTTGAAAGGTAAATAAAAAAAAATTAAGTAAGAAAGTAAACCAAAATATTAGTTATACAACAACTGCGTTGTTTCAGATCCAATCGGCGACAATTTTATCGATACCGCTACCTCTGATGGTGTTCTTGTGGGGAACCCTCACCATCCCGCGACCGACGAAAACTTTCTGGGTCACCGTCATTGCTTATACTGAGGTAAGTAATTAAACATGAAGTTCGTCACGAAAAGTCTTATATTTCGGATGAAAATTGATACCTACTATTTTTCTTCTGCCGTGGGGTGCCGGCAGAGTAGAATAGCACCCCCCTTTTGTACCAGGTGTCGTAAGAGCCGACTGAGGTACTACGGAACCGACAGTTGGCGGTATACCCATCCAGAACAGCGTAGCTCAAGTGCAACAGGGCGGGGATGGGCAGCAGCATCCCTGTCGCGAGAGCTACGCCCTGCGATTGCCAACACGCTTGCCCAGCGCGGCAATTATGGGCAGATCCCCCTTATGATTGCACAAAATGAAACCAGGCCCCCAGTCCCCGGCAGCTCCGCTAGTCCTGGTTCCGGCAGCGACCACGGTAACGGCGGAGCAAGGGGTGCTAAGAATCCCCGGCAGAGATCCGGCTGCCACCCCAACCGACGACGACTGGCCCTGGCAACATATAACGTGCGCACCATGAGGACTGATGAGAAGATTGCGGAACTGGAAGAAGAGTTGAGTAGGTTGCGATGGGATATTATGGGGTTATCTGAAGTCCGTAGAGAGGGCGAGGACACGATAACCCTGAAATCCGGCAACCTACTGTACTACCGGGAAGGTGACCAACGGTCCCAAGGTGGTGTCGGCTTTCTCGTTCACAGGTCTCTCGTTAACAACATCATTACCATCGAAAGTGTGTCGAGCAGGGTTGTATACCTGATACTCAGAATATCCAAACGATATTCGTTGAAGGTCATCCAGGTATACGCACCGACCTCGTCACACCCAGATGATGAAGTGGAGGCTATGTATGAGGACGTAAGTCGGGCCATACATACGTCTAAGACTCGCTTCACGGTTGTTATGGGAGACTTCAACGCAAAGTTGGGCAAGAAAAGCGATGATGAGTTGAGAGTGGGGCAATTTGGATGTGGGCAACGGAACCCCAGGGGCCACATGCTGGCAGATTTTCTGGAGAAAGAGGAACTCTTCATGATGAACTCTTTCTTCCAGAAGCCACCTCGCAGGAAATGTACCTGGATGAGTCCCGACGGTACCACGAGAAATGAGATAGACTTCATCATGACTAGCGAGAAACGGATATTCAACGACGTCTCCGTGATCCACAGGGTAAAAACTGGCAGTGATCACAGAATCGTGCGAGGCAAACTGAATATCAACGTTAAACTCGAAAGGTCCCGCGTGATGAAGTCTACGCTCCGACCTACTCGTGCCCACATACAAAACCCCGAGAACTTTCAGCTCGAGCTCTCAAATCTCTTTGCTTGCCTGGAGAACTTTGCGTCGGTGGACGAGATCAATAACGGGCTCGTAGAAACTGTCCAAACGGTGGGTTCTAAGTTCTTTAGACCCCGCCGTTCAGATAAACCTAAGAAATTCTCCGATCATACTCTAAATCTCATGGCCGAACGACGCTCGCTAAGACTGCAGTCTTCCGATGATGTAAAGTCATACAGGCGGCTCAATAGACAGATTTCAAAATCGGTGCGGTGCGACATTCGTCTCTTTAATACTAAACATGTTAAAGAGACAATAGAGCGGAACAAAGGCTCCAAAGTGTTCGCGAGGCATTTTTCTATTGGGCAAAGCCAGTTGACAAAGCTGAAGAGAGAAGATGGCAGTATAGCATCAACCAAGGCAGAGGTATTGCAGGAGATCGAAAGGTTTTACGGACAGTTATACGCCTCGGTAGCAAAGCCTGTAAACAGCACGGCCAAAGACCCAAGAGCCAAGCTGACCCGAAACTTCACCGAAGACATCCCGGACATTAGCCTATACGAGATTAGGATGGCCCTGAACCAACTTAAGAACAATAAGGCGCCGGGTGACGACGGAATCACTTCAGAGCTTCTGAAAGCGGGTGGAACGCCGGTACTAAAAGTCCTTCAGAAGCTTTTTAACACCGTCGTCCTCGAGGGCATAACGCCAGAAGCGTGGAACAGAAGCGTGGTGGTGTTGTTCTTCAAAAAAGGTGACAACACCTTATTGAAAAACTACAGACCCATCTCGCTTCTGAGCCATGTTTATAAGTTGTTTTCAAGGGTCATTACGAATCGTCTCGAACGCAGGCTTGATGACTTCCAGCCTGCCGAACAAGCCGGTTTCCGGAAGGGCTTTGGCACCATGGACCACATACATACGCTGCGGCAGGTTATACAGAAGACCGAGGAGTATAACCTGCCACTTTGCTTGGCGTTTGTGGACTATGAGAAAGCCTTTGATTCGGTTGAGACATGGGCTGTGCTTGAGTCTCTTCAACGATGCCGTATTGACCATCGGTACATTGAAGTGCTGAAGTGTTTGTATAATAACGCCACTATGTCGGTTCGAGTACAGGAAGAGAGCTCTAAGGCGATCCCTTTGAAGAGAGGCGTAAGACAGGGAGACGTAATATCTCCGAAACTGTTTACTACTACTCTGGAGAACGCCTTTAAGCTCCTGGAATGGAAAGGACTCGGCATCAACATCAATGGCGAATACATCACTCACCTTCGATTTGCCGACGATATCGTAGTCATGGCAAAGTCGATGGAAGAACTCAGCACGATGCTCGAAGGCCTTAATCGAGTCTCTCAACAGGTGGGTCTTAAAATGAACATGGATAAGACAAAGGTCATGTGTAATTCTCATGTTGTATCCACCCCTATTTCAGTTGGGAACTCGGTTCTTGAAGTCGTTGACTCGTACGTCTACCTGGGACAAGTAGTCCAGTTAGGTAGGTCCGACTTCAAGAAAGAGGCCAATCGCCGAATCCAACTCGGTTGGGCAGCGTTTGGAAAATTGCGTAACGTCTTCTCGTCTGACATACCTCAGTGCCTCAAGTCGAAAGTTTTCGACCAGTGTGTGTTGCCAGTGATGACTTATGGCACAGAAACGTGGTCTCTCACTATGGGCCTTATTAGTAAGCTCCAAGTAGCCCAACGAGCCATGGAGAGGGCTATGCTCGGAGTATCTCTGCGAGATCGAATCAGGAATGAGGAGATCCGTAGAAGAACCAAGGTTACCGACATAGCTCAGCGGATTGGCAAGTTGAAGTGGCAATGGGCAGGGCACATAGCGCGGAGAACTGATGACCGATGGGGTCGAAAAGTTCTCGAGTGGAGGCCACGTACCGGCAAGCGCAGCGTAGGACGTCCACCCACAAGGTGGACGGATGACCTTATTAGAACCGCAGGATCGCGCTGGATGCAAACCGCTATCAACCGGTCTTATTGGAAATCATTAGGGGAGGCCTATGTCCAGCAGTGGACGTCCTATGGCTGAAATGATGATGATGATGATGATGATTTTTCTTCTAATAATCTAATTATCTAGTAATTTTTATTTCAACAACATTGAATGGATAATTTGTTTTGAGTTGACAAATTTTTCTTCTAACAGGTTATAGTGCTTATAAAGAGCATGTTCCAATTCGAAATATTGCCGTGGAATCAAAAGGCGACACCAGAAAATATGCCCTTCACGGCTCCCAGAATCATCGGTATTGAAAGAACACCCAACTACGCTCTTTACGACCTCTTGCTGCTTCTCATCATATTTTTACACAGGTAATGTAATGGACGAATGAATATTTGACTGATTATTTGATGTATTTGACTAAGATTTGTGCCCCGTTACTTAGTACGACCCCTACGTGATTACTATTCGAATCGAATCAAATTATTAATTATCGCATACATTCTGTGACAAAGACTAGTTATTAGTTATTTTTACTTTACATCACAATATAGCTTTTAGATACTAGATGGATTAGATTATTTTCAAATACATACGTGTTAACAGAGTATAATTATTCCTCCTAGAACATAAAAATAATTCACGATGTTTGCCGCTGCTTTACTAAAAAAATATTTTTCCAAAAAAAGACATGCGTATAGGGTTTGATCTCAAGACTTCTAGGCCAGAAAATGGATAACTTGATATTTTCCCAGGTTCATGCTAAAGTCTCTCGGTCTATGGAAAGAGTCGACGCCCGAGATCGAATTGCGGGAGGATGAAGAATATCCTCTGTCGGCGGAGGACACTCAGATGGTCGTGGAGGGACGACGGGACGAGCTCGGACAGAAGTACATACAACTACATGACCAGTTTGGCCCGTGAGTATCATATTAACGCTCTTAGGTTCGCTGCGAGGACCTTAACTCTTTGGTAGGTGTCGATGACCGGGATTGGGTTACTGCTTAGTAATGAATAGGTACACTATTATTCTGGTGGACACTCAGATGATAAATAAACCGTTCCAATACAAACAATAAATATATTGCCATACCCTCATAGGATCATACGTTCTCGGTCCCATTCATATTTAGCTCTTTGACTCCCATGAAATAGACCAGCAACTCTCGAACACTATCTGACTAATATAGATCGGTGTCCAAGTTTGCTTGCCTTGACTTGAATCGGCAGATACAGCTCAGCTCTCAGATGAATAAATAGATAACATACGAGGGTCATCCAATAAATACTTAGCCTACAAAAAGTAAACGAAAATTTTAGAAAAGTGGCAATTTATTTTTCAACATACGAGGGTCATTCAATAAATACTTAGCCTACAAAAAGTAAACGAAAATTTTGGAAAAGTGGCAATTTATTTTTCAACATAGTCTCCTTTTAGTTCGATACACTTAGCCCAGCGATGCTCCAACTTTTTTAACCCGTCCGAAAAATAGTTTTTGTCAAACTCTGCAAAATAGGCCTCCGTGGCGGCGATGACATTTGATCCATATCTATTCCCGGCGAGAGATTTTTTCAGATTAGGAAACAGAAAGAAGTCACAAGGGGCCAAATCTGGAGAATACGGTTAACCCGGTCAATTTAGACCAAAAAATGAGAGTGAAGTTACATAAAGTCCCAACAAGCTGAATTTCTGTGAAATTGTTCAAAACATAACTATAAACAATGTCTAGAAGTTCCCCATCATTCCCCTGTAAGGAAATTTTTTTATTCAAGGTCAAAGGTCAAAGAAATGAGTTTTTCGCAATTTTCAGCAAAACGGTAAGTTTTATCATAAAAGTACTTTAGACAAAATTGTAGATCATAAAATTATCTATAAAAAATGTATCAATACTTTTTTTCTTACGAGCCACCGTTTCTGAGATATAACGATTCAAAAAGTTATAAAAGTTGTTATCGTCATAATATGCATGAGTACGCCACCTATATACATCTAGAGTTGTTATATTTTATATAATATATATATATGACCGATAGAAAAATATTTAAACATTTAATATATAATATATATATATATATATATAAAAGTAAGTAAGTAAGTTCGTATAGGCCGGGTGGCTAGCCCTGGTGTCAGAGTTTTTCTATACATATATATATATATATTATATATTAAATGTTTAAATATTTTTCTATCGGTCATTGTAACTTATACTTACAGTATAAAATATACATAAGTTTAACGAACAAGTTCATGTAATTTAAATAAATTGATGGGCGTAGATTTTGCTATATATTATATATTTTTAATCTGCCTTATATTTCAATATACCTTAGTTTCAGCTTGGTTCTCTTGTGATGACAGATAATTTAATTGTTGTGTATTACTTTTTGCTCGCTTGAATCGAAAATAACTAATACTATTAATAATTGTGATGTGGCTATGGCTTTGGCAAAAAAGTAACTGTTTGGTCGTTGAGGAAAAGCTCAGCATCAATCAGATATATTTATTCATCAAAAAGTTTATTAACTTTTGTAAAGTGTCAAGATCATGTACCTACTATTTTTACACGCAATAACTGGCTGTGATACGACATCTGCATTTTACAGGAGGGGTAAAACAGCAGTTTTCAAAATGTTTGAAAAACAAGATTTAATTCAATGTGCTGAAGTTTTTAAAAAGAGTAATTCAACTCAACAAGAAGTTATTACCAACGGCATCCGCTTTCTTCTTTCTATGTACGGAGCTCCTAAAAAAACTACCTGTTTAGATAAGCATCGATATGCATGTTTCGTTAAAAATACTAAAAATAAAAAACAAGTTCAATTAGCTTGTCTTCCTCCAACCTCAGTTGCTGCTCACCAACATCTTTTTCGAGTATATTACCAAGTTCAAGTGTGGCTTGGTTATCAGCTAGACCCTACAGACTGGGGTTGGAAGTTGGTCAACAATATATTAGAGCCAGTTCAAACTTTACTTCCACCTGCGCCAGAAAAACTGCTGAACACTATTTTTTGCAACTGCAAAAAGGGATGCCGCTATTGACGCAATTTACTTGCATCCAAAATGAAGATGATGAAGAAGCAGGAGAAGAAGAACAAGAAGAAGAACAAAAATTTGAAACTTACGAATAAGACGAATAAACTTCAACACTTTTTTTTAATTTACATCGCTTTTATCTTTCCCAATCTTTGAAAATTTCCGTTATTATGCAATAGTTTTACATTAAACAGGATCACAACTGACCCGTGGAGTAGGCCTACTGGGGAAACCACGTTAAAAAACGCGCTAAGTACACTACCTCATAGGTGGCGTAGAAACGTGTGCATATTATGACGATAACAACTTTTATAACTTTTTGAATCGTTATATCTCAGAAACGGTGGCTCGTAAGAAAAAAAGTATTGAGACATTTTTTATAGATAATTTTATGATCTACAATTTTGTCTCAGGTATTTTTATGATAAAACTTACCGTTTTGCTGAAAATCGCGAAAAACTCATTTTTTTGACCTTTGACCTTAAATAAAAAATTTTCCTTACAGGGGAATGATGGGGAACTTCTAGACATTGTTTATAGTTATGTTTTGAACAATTTCACAGAAATTCAGCTTGTTGGGACTTTATGTAACTTCGAATGTCTAAATTGACCGGGTTAGGTGGATGGGGCAGCAATTCGTAGCGTAATTCGACCAATTTGGCCATGGCAACGGCAGACGTGTGAACCGGTGCGTTGTCGTGGTGAAACAGCACTTTTTTCTTCACCAGATGGGGTCGTTTTTCTTTAATTCGGCGTCGAATCGGCCCAATAAATCGGCATAGTAAAGCCCTGTAATTGTTTTACCCTTCTCGAGGTAATCGATGTAGATCACACCTTGTGAATCCCAGAAAACGGTGGCCATAACTTTTCCGGCCGATTTTACAGTTTTCGCCTTCTTTGGAGCACGTTCCCCGGTCTGGATCCATTGTTTTGATTGCTCCTTGGTCTCTGGTGTGTACCAGTGGATCCAGGTTTCATCGACGGTCACAAAACGACGCAAAAACTCCGCTGGATTCCGCTTAAACAGCGCCAAACACGTCTCCGATGTGGTCTTACGGTTGCACTTGTTTTCCGGTGTGAGTAAACGCGGCACCCATCGCGCCGACAGCTTTCTCATGCCGAGTTCCTCGTGAAGAATATGATACACTGTTCCTTCTGAAATGCCTACAGTCTCAGCTAGCTCCCGAACCTTCAATCGGCGGTCTGCCAATACGAGATCATGGATTTTTTTAATGTTTTTCTCCGTAGCAGCTGTTTTCGGTGCACCTGGACGTGGTTCATCAAAAACCGACGTACGGCCACGTGCAAACTCGTTGAACCAATTCTTGACGGTGGCCATCGATGGAGAAGAGTCACCGTACACAGCATCCAAGCGCTCTTTGATTTCGATGCGCGTTTTCCCTTCCAAAAATAGGAATCTAATCACCGAACGATATTGCTCTTTTTCCATTTTTGTAAAACCGATCGATACGTTCGCTTCCATAAGTTGTCAAATTAAAACAAATGAAGGGATTGGAATGAAAATTTGAAAAAAAGAATTAAAAAAGAATGTGCTACACTGTGGTAAAACTCTTTTGAAACTACAGCGCCCTCTGGCGATGAGGCTAGGTACTTATTGAATGCACCTCGTATACTCGATCGGTAACTGTCAGATGAACAGGTAGGTCGATAATTTCGATCGATCTCTCAGCTGAGGTAGATCGATACTTTCGATCGACAGCTCACTGCTGACTAGGTAGATCGATATTTCCTATAGATAGCTATAAACTGAATAGGTTGACCATAAAATAATAGTCCCGAAAGAGAGCAGCTGAATAGGTAGATTTTGTCTTAATCGGTAGCTCTAAGCTCAGGCTCGATCAATAACTTTTAGATGAATAGTAGACTGATTTGAGCCGATAGAGAGGAGCTAAATAGGTAGATTATGTCTTGATCGATAGCTCTTAAGCTTAGGCTAGATCAATAAATCTCAGCTGAGTAGTAGACTGATAGTCTATAGAAAAGGGGGATTCATTGCTGATGTTGGCCCGTCGCTCAGCCAGCCGTCACCGGCTGGTGGACCGGCTGTACCACGTGCAGGCGACGATCGCGGAGGCCATGCGTGAGTTGGGCGCGTCGCGCTCCGACCCGCGCGTGGCCACGCTCGTGTGGCACCGTCTCCAGGACGCTCGCAGCGCGGCGCCACGCGCGCGCCTGCGGTCCTCGCTCCCCGGCGTCGTTAGCCAAGAGATGACCCGACGGTTACTACGCCTATTCTCTCATTACTACATTATTACATTATTACTCTCTGTTTTGTCACTAATAGAATGTAGCCTTATACGTAGACTGCGTTAGTTAGTAATCCACCAGAGATGTGTGAGCTAAATATCTTCCAAGACATTAACAATCAAAATCTAAACTTTATTTATTACATTGATTACTTAAACACATAATGAACCCTATTCCGTACCTAGTATTCTATTTCAGTTTATTGAGTCAACTCTTACTATAGGCCGAATCATATAAGTCGGCAGATGTGAAGTTAGCTACAAGCTGCCTAATATCCAATCCTGACTGATGCTGCCACATAAAGCTGCGCGTTGATTGGATATTGCGCAGCTTGTAGCTAACTTCACATCCGCCGATTTGTATCATTTGAAACCTATTCCGTATATTCTAGTTCAGTCTGTATATTCTAGTATTCTAGTTCAGTCTTTTGAGTAGTCAACTCTTACTACCTATTTTAATCTGTGCTGAGTTATTAGTACATTTAGATATGTCTAACGTAGCTCTAAAAGTTCGTCGTATATGAAGTATAATAGTCATTTATCCATTTTGTCGTATTTGTTCACAACAATAATAGTAAATTTAAGATTCCCCGATTGGACAGTTATTTTATGAATTTAAATAAGCAATACTTGTGTATCATTTGAGTCTTCTTCGAAACCGCTTGAACAACGCCCTGGCGACGTCTTCATTTTGCAGTTGTCATAGGCGATGGTGACTTACCCGTCAGCTTCGTTGCCATTTATCATATAAAAAAAGCAATTTGAATCTAACATTATACTATACGAACTAAATTCAAAAATAACAAAAATAAATAACCCGAAAAATATACTGTGTACACATGAGAGCTAACAAAAATGTATAGAGCCACACGAAAACAATAGTAGTTTTCGTTTACTACATAATCTCATGCCAAGCATTGTTTATATTTGCAGACGAACGACGGTCCCACACGAAGTGAACGCAAACGACCTGGGTCTAACGATGAACAACGAGAACCAGCTGGAAGTGCGCCAGTCTGGAGACCTCTCGGCCGACGAAGGCGACGATAACGAGGCCGGGCCGTCCAAACCGGCTGACGGAGAAGGACATTTTGTGTTAGTAGTACTTCACTGCAACTATCTATCATCCGTAGGCAAATTTCCTAGAATTTTTGCGAAAAAAAAAGACGGTTTATCAAATCATCCTGCGACAGATATATTATACAGATTAGACCTCCTAGGGAGCGTTCAAGTATTACGTAACGCAATTTTTGAAGATTTTTGACCCCCCCTCCCCCACTGTAACGCTCCGAAACGTTTTTCTGTAAACCCCTAAGGTTTGTTGACTAAGATTGTTTGTCCCCTTTTCCGTAGACGTCCTATGCTGACTTACCTGACTGCAACTAGTAATACAGAACCTGAACGCGTATCATAATTATCTTACTTTAAAAAAACTACTTGTATTGGATATGATTTTGGGGATATATCTGAAAATATGAGGAAATTGAAGTTTTTTGAAGTTCACAAAGTCTGTTTTTATAGTGTTTTTCATATACATTTAAAAAAAACTCACAATGCGATGTTCTTTTTATAGGGTGAACGATGATCAAGAACCGATAATTGCAGTCACGACTGTACTAGAAGACAAATACAAACATTTCCCGAAAGTTATGATCCTTTCGTAAGTATAATGAATTAAAGTGATAAAACTAGTGTTTAAGCATAAAGAAGATATTGCAAAATGGGAACAGACTGTGCATGACTTGCTGTCATCTGAAATGTAGATATCGTTGAGCTCTATCACTTTTGTGAAGAGAGCAGTAGTCTAGAATCGATAATTACCGAGATAAATCACTTTTAAGTTTGACAGCTGTCATCCGAAATGTAGATATCGTTGAGCTCTATTACTTTTGTGAAGAGAGCAGTAGTCTAAAATCGATAATTACCGAGATAAATCACTTTTAAGTTTGACAGCTGTCATCCAAAAAGTAGATATCGTTGAGCTCTATTACTTTTGTGAAGAGAGCAGTAGTCTAGAATCGATGATAACCGAGATAAATCACTTTTACGTTTGACAGCTGGCATCTGAAATGTCGAACTCGTTAAGCTCTATAACTTCCGTGAAGTCATCAATGGTCTAGAATCAATAATAACCGAGATAAATCACTTTTAAGTTTGACAGCTGTCTTCCAGAATGCAGATCTCGTCAAGTTCTATCACTTTTTTGAAGACAGCCGTAGTCTAGAATCGATAATTACCGAGATAAATCACTTTTAAGTTTGACAGCTGTCATCCGAAATGTAGATCTTGTGGAGTTCTATCACTTTTGTGAAGACAACAGTAGTCTAGAATTGATAATGACCAAGATAAATCACTTTGAAGTTTGACAGCTGTCACTTGGAAAGCTGTTACTGTGACATTCGTCGTGACAAATTACACGATCCGATTTCTAACGTGTACGAGGGATTTTTCTCATCTTCAGTTTAAGATTGAACGGTTGTCGTCAAAACCTATTTTTCCCGCTAAATATTCATAGAATACTCGAACACTCTAGATTTAATGTCTAAATCGCTACCGGCAACACTGGTCGCCGCGGTGTCGCCGCGACGACGCGGCACCGCGGCGGTGCAGTGGCGTTGACGCCGCGGTGCAATGTCGCGGCGACACCCCCCGTGTGGCATGTGTATTTTTAAACGTGTATTTTTGCTACACCAGTGTAAAGCGGTACATGCGTCCAGTGCAGCGATTCTTCCAACGCATGTTAGCGCCGGGCGCGCGAGTCACGGCCGACGTGTACGCCTACATGTTCCTCTGTGACTTCTTCAACTTCCTCGTCGTCATATTTGGATTCGCTGCTTTCGGGGTAAGTTAATGTGTAGTTGTGTAAAGAACCAGTATAAAGCGGTAAACCGTACATGCGTCCGGTGCAGCGCTTCTTCCAACGCTTGCTGGCGCCGGGCGCGCGAGTCACGACCGGCGTGTACGCCTACATGTTCCTCTGTGACTTCTTCAACTTCCTCGTCTTCATATTTGGATTCGCTGGCTTCGGGGTAAGTTAATGTGTAGTTGTGCAAAGGACCAGTATAAAGCGGTACACCGTACATGAGTCCGGTGCAGCGCTTCTTCCAACGCTTGCTGGCGCCGGGCGCGCGAGTCACGACCGGCGTGTACGCCTACATGTTCCTCTGTGACTTCTTCAACTTCCTCGTCTTCATATTTGGATTCGCTGCCTTCGGGGTAAGTTAATGTGTAGTTGTGCAAAGGACCAGTATAAAGCGGTACACCGTACATGAGTCCGGTGCAGCGCTTCTTCCAACGCTTGCTGGCGCCGGGCGCGCGAGTCACGACCGGCGTGTACGCCTACATGTTCCTCTGTGACTTCTTCAACTTCCTCGTCTTCATATTTGGATTCGCTGCCTTCGGGGTAAGTTAATGTGTAGTTGTGCAAAGGACCAGTATAAAGCGGTACACCGTACATGAGTCCGGTGCAGCGCTTCTTCCAACGCTTGCTGGCGCCGGGCGCGCGAGTCACGACCGGCGTGTACGCCTACATGTTCCTCTGTGACTTCTTCAACTTCCTCGTCTTCATATTTGGATTCGCTGCCTTCGGGGTAAGTTAATGTGTAGTTGTGCAAAGGACCAGTATAAAGCGGTACACCGTACATGAGTCCGGTGCAGCGCTTCTTCCAACGCTTGCTGGCGCCGGGCGCGCGAGTCACGACCGGCGTGTACGCCTACATGTTCCTCTGTGACTTCTTCAACTTCCTCGTCTTCATATTTGGATTCGCTGCCTTCGGGGTAAGTTAATGTGTAGTTGTGCAAAGGACCAGTATAAAGCGGTACACCGTACATGAGTCCGGTGCAGCGCTTCTTCCAACGCTTGCTGGTGTCGGGCGCGCGAGTCACGGCCGGCGTGTACGCCTACATGTTCCTCTGCGACTTCTTCAACTTCCTCGTCGTCATATTTGGATTCGCTGCCTTTGGGAGTGTGTTGCTAGTTTGAAATGATCAGTGGCAAGCGCAAAAGAATTAGTTTTAAGAACTAAAGAACCGAAAAAAAAATGTATTAGGTGTTACCGTGATAGAGATCTGTTATTATGAAAGTAACAAAGCATATTGTTGACTACATAGGTACATTTTTATACGATTTTGTGACACAACAAGCAATACGTCGAACTTAAGTTACTTATGTAATTATGTAACTTGTATTACATACATATATGTGTACAAGTTATTATACTTATGTTATCAACACATTACAGATTAGCACAACCCAGAATTTTGAACTACGCTAGTTCAAAACTATGAGCGGCACCGCACTGTACTCGTCTCTCTGAGATATGAAAGCCTTAAAAAACCAAAACCTAATGAAAATTCACGGAAAATATTGTCCTTTATACTTATATACAAATGACTTGTTTTATTTTCTACAGACGCACCAAGGCGACGGCGGCGTCCAAGCTTACCTAGAAGAGAACAAAGTCCCGATCCCTTTCCTCATTATGTTAATACTTCAGTTTGCTCTCATCGTGATCGACCGCGCGCTCTACTTACGCAAGTTCATACTCGGAAAGATTCTGTTCCAATACGGGCTCGTCGTCGGCGTGCATATATGGATGTTCTTCGTGCTGCCATTTATTACTGAAAGGTATGTGTGATGTTGATTTACTGGTGAAATGGTAATGAAATGATGTTTTGGCAAGGGTTGTCTTGAAACATAAATGTCATCTATAGATTTATTATTTTTCTTGTGCAATATTTATCCAATAAACTTAATCATCGTTAAGTATCTTCATAATGATAAAACGCTTTTTATGATTGTGTTCTTCAGATACTTTTAGCTCAATCTAGCTAATCTACTTTTTGATGTAGCGCAGCCATTTCGGCTTCTGGTTCTATATTATCTCAGAATCCTGTATCGACTGAAAACGCTATAGAATAGAATAAAATAGTACTGTATTGCTTAAGTGTGTACTGTGGTTGTCTTATAGGTAAGGTACAGTTTCAACAGTTACGTTCATAAAGAACATGCAATAGAATTAAGCAATGTTAATATATTTACAATGCGTGCAAATCTCTTTGAGGTCTCTGAAGCTTACGCAAGCGGCTGCGCAGAACATATATTTCAGGTTGTGATAGGATGCAGCCTGCACCAAGTTCTGCAGCTCTTGCCTTACTTCAGAAACTTCAAAATGGTTTGCGCGTACTGTACCGTGTACTGTAATTATTACAGTACACGGTACAGTACGCGCAATCAATTATTGATTGTTGACAGGACGTTCAACGCGCGCGCGCCTCCGCCCATCTGGTACATGATAAAGTGCATCTACCTGCTGCTGTCGGCCTACCAGATCCGCTGCGGCTACCCGCGCCGCATCATCGGCAACTTCCTCTGCAAGTCCTACCGCTTCCTCAACATGGTGTTCTTCAGGGGGTGAGTGATTGTGTGCAGAACGTTCATATGCTGCTCGAGGCCTTCCAGATTCGCTGCGGCTACTCGCATCACATCATTATTGTATTTGTCGTTAATGCAAAGTTGCGTAGTGAAAGCATGCTGGGCCCATTATCCAGAAGTCTGTGGATAGAAACCACGCTCTGCTACCAAAATTTTTGAGAACGGAAGGTTCTTAACACGTCCGCGATCCGTGGAGCTAAAACTAAAAAAAAAAAAAGTAAAAGTAGGCTCAGGTCACATCGCGTCTTTTACCATGCGGTGCAAGTGGAGAGTCCGTCAACTCCTTAGTCGCAAGACCCTGGGATACCGCGGCTGTATTTGACTCGTCACAGAACCAAACATTTTAGCCCAAAATATTGTTCAAACTTGCGGGGCTACAAACACCGCACTAGACCTCATCAACACACACGATCTAGCACAAAGACGACGCCTACCGCCGTCGATTTATTTGTTTAAATTTGTTGTGTACTTTTTGCATATAATGTGAAATATCTCACTCAAAAAAAAATGTGCATAAATATAGACAACGGACATAATTATTATTTTACTTATCGATATAGCCAAGTTGTACTATTTGATAACCCTGAAATTGCCAAAAAAAGGTTAGTCGATTCGTGAATTTTGTTTTGCTATTTCCGAATTGGTCCTATAGTAAAAATTTATCGTATTAATGAGTACCTACAATGATATCCTAGAATATTATAATAATTATTATTAATTATTTAGCGGGTAGACTACAGACTCAGTCTACCCGTGACCACGGTCGATGTAAGACGGCCGAAACGTCGAGATGAGGAGGTATTTATTTATCTCGTAATTTTAGTGCGCGATTAGCCCCGTAGCGTAGTATATAATAATTATGTGTTAAAATCGCGAAAGTTTAAAAACAACACTAGAATATTATGTCCCACATCTAAAACATCTCGTAAAGTGTCAAAATATCGTTCACAGTTTCATGGCGGTACCGTTCGTGTTCGAGCTGCGAACTCTAATGGACTGGATCTGGACCGACACATCCATGACGCTCATGGACTGGCTCAAGATGGAAGACATATTCGCCAGCGTCTTCTTGCTCAAGGTAAAATTAACCTGTTGACAACAAATACAATTATATTTTTTTTAACTTAAATGTACGGTTGATTTTATGATGCTTGATCATGGTTCAAAAACTTGCCTCGAACGTCCCAAGACCCTAGATAGACATTGGCGGCCCTGGGCTGCGGCCTAGTATTCAACCAATCACAGAGGCAGAATGTTTAAATCAAGACTTGTAATTGGTTAAAATGGTTAATGACGCAGTTGATTTTTGTTTGACGCAGACAGACTTTACAGACAGACGCACTTTTAATAGGGCGATTGATGAAAATTCCATGTATCGGGAGTTTGGGACCTATATTACTATTAAACGGAATTTAAAAATAACTACGTTGAAAACTCATTATTTAACTTACGCTTTTTCAATGCATTAGAATTAATGCTCTAGTTCCTATCCTGGCCAAGCTGTACATTTTCACCCCAGTGTACCATAATTATCTTTTTATAAAACACATCAATAACGCATGACGTAAAAACCACAAGCCTAATACGCTTGCAGTTTCAAAAACGGCATGAAAACGTAAGAGTAAGTTAGACTTTATTATTTAAATGAATTCGAACCACCCCAATATTATACATGGTTATTTGCTTACCCTGTAAAAACCTAAAAGCTTACCTAAAAGGGGGTGACTGAGACCATCATAATGAACAACTTTTACTACACTCGCAACTCTGAATTAAAGTATATATATATTTTTTTTTTATAAATATTTTTGGGACATCTTACACACGGCCTCTGACCCCAAACTAAGCAAAGCTTGTGATATGCCTGCCAGAAACTGATATACTTATTTTTAAATACATACTCATATAGACAGTAACGAAATAACACCCAGACACAGAGCTAACACTTGTGTTCATCACATAAATATTTGCCCTGGGTGGGGATCGAACCCACGCCTCTTTGATCCATAATTTAGGGTCACTAACCACTGAGCCACCGAGGCAGTCAAATTCAAAATTAAAGTAATAAGTATATAAGGTAATAAGTATATAGGGTCTGTGGATGATCCAATTGCTTTCTATGTAGTAGTAGTGTAGTATTGTCATTTAATTTTCAGGAATATATAGTATATAAGTGAATGAAAGTATATTAGATCTGGATAACTCTGTATAATTAAGTAGTTTGTGAGGTCATAACAACTAACAATAATGTTTGGTGGCAGTGTTCTCGGTACGTGGAAGACGAGTTCCCTCAACCGCGAGGCGTGAAGAAGTCTCCGGTGTCGAAGTATTTGTTGGGCGGCGGAGTGCTCGCATTCGTCATCGCCATCATCTGGTTCCCGCTCGTTTTCTTCGCGTTTGGAAACACGGTCAGTATGTGTCTACGCATCAACGCAACATCGAAGCCCGCCCGCTGGCCGCCACCGCGGCATCGTCGCCCCCGCGCGCCGCTTCGTACCCTTGGCTCGTTTATAAGGGCATGCGAGCGCCCGCTCGCTCTCTTTTCCCTGCGACCACAGCGACGCTACAGCCTGCCTACAAGTATTAATATCTACTACTCGCTTTGTCACTCGATTCATGTATTTAATCTGCGTTACAACATTATACAGTCCACTCATAACAGCAAAGTTTTTATTTTACCACCCCTACAATTAGGGATAGGGAATTAGGTTGTACTTATTTTCCCAGTATGCTTAGAAGCTAAGTAAGTTTCCCAGCACTTCTATTCTTAATTAACGGGGGAGGTACTCAATTCGACGCGTATATATATTTATTTCTTTTTATGTATAACCACGCATAACTTTTTACATACTGGTTCAATTTTGATAATTCTCTTTTTATTGGAAAAAGTTTATTTCGAAATTGGTCTCACACGGTAGAAGTCGGCCATGCCATTTTTTGCGAAAAATAATTATTCGGTGTGCAGACGACAGTGCTTCACTGACGTCCCGCATTAGGTGTTTTTTGCAATTCGCCCCACTAGCGTCTCTTCGAGCCAGCTCGTTACAGTGACACAGCGTGACCAGCGTTGTGCCAGCGGCCTCTGGGTCGCTCCACTGCTACAGTAGCTTGGATGCTGTTTGAGATGGATATGTGGACGACGATGCAGAGGCGCAATAACTGGTTACAGCTTCTGTAGCAATGCAAAGCCACAAAATAAACTAGAACAACTAGAACCTTTAGTCCACCTAGGAAGAGTGGCATAACATTCCAACGTACTGTAGCTCTGCCATGAGTATTTAGCAGTCTTACTCGATAGCGTCAAGGTAAATGATTTGTATGGCATACCACCTTTAGTGGTCACGTACCCATAGAACTAAAATTGGCACCATGAGTCTCTATAATACCTATCGAGAGAAACTTCGGTTTGTGATAGTTCTTTAGAGGAATACGTTGTGTGATTTTTTGGCTACAGCATGACTCAAATTAGTCGTTTATTATTATTTTTGTTCTCTAGGTCGGCCAATCGAACCCTCCCACCGATGTGACAGTGAAGATCCGCATAGGACCGTTCCTCCCGGTCTACCAGATGTCGGCTCAGTCGCACAATATTGATATGTAAGTTCAAAACAAAAAAAAACTGTTCCAATGAAGCTAATTCCAGTGTCTACTCATCAAGCTAAGCTTAGTGCTATAGTTGTTCTTTATTAATAGAAGAAATACAAATGTTAGATTGCGAGAAGAAGATGGGGCCCCGTATGATTGATACGGTAGATACGGCGGTAGCTACGCCCCTGCTGTCCTACCATTTTTGTTTTTCTATTAGAAAAGGACGACGATAGAACTAAGAATAGATCAGTGAAAATATGTGGAATCGAGGCCATTTATTATAGTATGATTTATGAAATATGAATCAATTGTTATATTTCAGTTACACCGAACAAGACTACACCCAACTAAGTAACATATACGCGCGAGACCGGACCGCGCAAACGTTCCTCTCTAACTACATATACAACGACGTGGCGGTCATCACCATCAACCCCAACTCCACGATGAAGTGGGCCATATCGCCGCCGGAGATCAGGCGGCTCGAGAAAGAAGTAATCTCTAGTGAGTATAGCCGACTGTACCTATATACCTCCTCTCTAACTACATGTTCTACATGACTGTTCCAGCTATATGTTCAATAATACCGGGTGTTTTTTTTTTCAAGCTATTCTGGAACATCATAATTAGGACAGTCACAAAAATGACAGCTGTTCCCTATGCGTTTTGACCCCAATGATCCTATTAGGTGGGATAGTTGATTTTTACTGCTATCATTTGACCGATCCCCGAAGATAGTTGATTGAATCAGGCGTTACTTTGCGGAAATTCATCTTCAAATCTATGTTTTGAATTAATATTTAGTGTATTTCCGCTATCTTGTTGTAGGCAAATAAGTTTAAGGGCATTAAGTGCATTAAGGACATTTATGAAAAAAAAAATTACAAACAATTACTAATATTACAATAATTATACATTTAAAAACTTAATTTTACAAAATAGATAAAATAATAATAAATATCACTTATTTTCACTACACTCTATATTATATATATTTTTAAAAATAGTACAATAATAATCCGTTAACAACAAATCAATATTATAAAAATCTTTTAAAAATAATATGACAAAATATTGAAAACACTTCACTAATAAATAACACCCTTATTCTCACTGCACTACGCTCTGTTCGACACGTGTTTCGCCTCTCAACGAGGCATCTTCAGGACGTGTTGACTCTTCGAGGTCGCTCGCAAGAATGGCTCCGTGCCACGCCGTCACCCCTTATATACTACCGCCCGCTGCCTGTGTACGGTGCGTCATCACGTGATTGCGTCATACTTGACTCACCCATGAAGCATCGCAGCAACGGGGATGTGACGGTAGTTTGGTCGTGCAGCAGCTCGTTGTCTCTGTTTTGATGATCCCCGAAATTAAGGATCTTTCGGCACGGTCAGTCTTCAAATAGATCATCCGCGTGGCATTTACAACTGAGCGCTGTTTCGGCTTGGGTGATACGTTAAACAGTGGGACCCGATTGTTTTAACCGTTTAGTCATATCAAAAGCAATCAGGTGGCTTCAAAACTCTGACATCACGGCCAGCCAGCTGTTTAATATGAACTTACTATATAGCTATCATCTTTGTTCCACAGACGCGTCGTTGTCAGTGAAGTTCACGTACATAATAACGCACCCAACGAACGCGGTGCCGAACCCGCCGACGCTGGACGACAACCGCGAGGTGTGGCTCGACGCCTTCCAGGCTGACGGCAAGCGGAACCCCGAGCGGGACAAGCTGCTCGCTCTACTCGACGGATCCGCGCCGCCAGACACGTGGTAACTACTCTACTTCACACGACTAAAACACTACCCACCAACACATGACCTGAAGTTTACGTAACTATCTCATAAACTACCCGCCCAATCGAAACAACAACCGCGATGTGTAGCTCGATGCGTGCGAGGCTGACGGTGAGCGGAACCCCGAGCGGGACAAGCTGCTCGCTCTACTTGACGGATCCGCGCCGCCAGATACTTGGTAACTACTGCACTAGACATGACTAACACACTTCCCTACTCACCTACACACTACCCTCCCCATTTAAATAACAACCGAAAGATGTGGCTCGATGCGTGCGAGGCTGACGGTAAGCGGAACCCCGAGCGGGACAAGCTGCTCGCTCTACTTCACGGATCCGCGCCGCCAGACACATGGTAACTACTGCACTAGACATGACTAACACACTTCACTACCCATCCACACACTACCCTCCCCATTTAAATAACAACCGAAAGATGTGGCTCGATGCGTGCGAGGCTGACGGCAAGCAGAACACCGAGCGGGACAAGCTGCTCGCTCTACTCGAGGGATCCGCGCCGCCAGACACATGGTAACTACTGCATTACCCAACTTAACATATTACTACGCTCTGAAACATGACCTGAACATTTGAAACTCTTCACACACTATCATCCACATCTAAAAACAATAATACAACGATTTCTTTGTCGAAATATAATGTGTGTATTTCTATGCTTCCCAATATTTGTTAACTGATACACTACCCAATTATACATTACCAAAACACTTCACTACCCTTTGATACATGTGCTAATGCTCAAATCTCTGAGTCTGTATTATTCAATGTCAAATATTATTATAATTAATTACTTAGTAAATTATTTTCGTTATTGTCTATCAGGTTGCACGTGAAGACGTTATTCCCGAAGTTCCTGAAAGTGTTCAACAAGGGGAGTACGAAAGCTGCCAACCAACTGATGCCGCCCATACCGGAAGGCGCAAGTAATTGACCATTCATTTATTTACACTGTGTGTGATTGTGGACTTGAACTAGCCTTATTGCGAAGATTATAAATATCATAAACAAGAAAAGATGGAACATACATAATGCGGGGAACTTTTATTATATATCTATTCATCAGAACAGTTTGCCATTTTGACGAACCACCTTCCGTTAGGTTACAAAATTATATCGAACACATATCTTTTATTTAATTTGTCAATCGAAACAAAAAAGATAAAGCTAGTCAAATCACGGAAGTGGGGCTTTAACGGGCTATCCAGCTATTTATAGGCTACATATTGTTGTGTAATTGCCGAAATAAACGTATTTTTTATTTTATATTTCGATAATCTAACGGACTTATTATATTTTTTATCGTCTAGCCTATTGCATTAAAAAAGTTAACTACTGTGAGATATGCGTCTAATATCCTCATAGAACGAGTATAGTGCAGTGTGCACGCTGCGTAGAGGTACATTTACTGTTTACAAGAAAATATTAGTCCTTCAAATAGATTATCAAAAAAAGCTTTTAAAAATATTAGACCAGATTTTTTTTTGTCAGTTAAAAAATGTTGAAATAAACCCGTTAAATCAAATCAAAATCAAAAATCATTTATTTCGACCAATTATTGAGTCATAATTCAGCATACAAAAACAAAAAGTTCCGCGTGACGTCATTAACCTGCAACAAATGTGCCGGCTAGTGACGTCACGAGCCCCACTCTCAAACTTTGACAAGGTTTATCTTAGTCATTAATTGTTTAATTGACAAAAGAAAAATACGTGTCCAATATTTTTTAATAATCTAACTAACGGACTGATTATAAAAATATTTTTTATACTTTGTAAACAAAACATGTCTATTAAAGCTTCGCGTAAATTATGGGGTCGCTGCGAGGCAGAGCGGGCCGCAGCGCAATATGCATATGCGGCCCGCTGCGCCTCGGCATAGCCCCCCGCTAGTTCATATAGAATACATCTAAACATTGTGTTATTTCCAGGTGACGACGCGCATTATTTCCGCGACGTGCAGCTGCGGCTGGAGCGCGAAAACGGCACCATGTTTTGGCGCGTCAAGGAATACTGCCCGCAGCCGGTAATATGCACACATTTATTTTATTAATATATTACCCATGATTTACCAGTCTACGACCTGTACTCAGTGGCCGATTTTTTCAATTTGGCACGATTTGGTCGTATACAGAGCTTAATGTATGGCGCATTCGCAACCTCCATAGATAATAGAGTATTTTCATACAATCTGTCAAAGTTCCGTAACCGTTCCTAGCAATGGTTCCTAGTCGTTCGAACATGAAAAATAAAGCCGCAGACCTATAGGCCGAAACGAGCATTTTGGCGGCTGTACTGTACTGTACCAGCCTTTTTAATAGTCCACTGCAGGACGTAGGTCTACCCACGAAGGGTGATTGGGCCATATCCACCACGCTGGCCCAGTGCAGGTTGGTGGATTCACATACGCCATGGAATTTCTTCTACGGACGTACGCAGGTTGCCTCACGATGTTTTCCTTCACCGAAAAGCCAGTGGTGTGAAAGTGGTGTGGGATTTGAACAACGACCTCACGATTGTAAGGCCGGTGTCGTTACCACTAGACCACCACTGACTCTTGGCGGCTGTATTACATTAAATTAGCTACAGGCTCCCTCCCCTCTCTCTTTGACAATACAATTACAAAATTCGAAAAATATTTCACATCTGTCAGGCGACCCGTGACGGCTCATTCCATTTTTATTACAATATTTATATTTCAAAAAATGTTACGTAACACGTAGTCCTAACCCCCCAACGTTGTAAAGCAACGTAACGTTTAACAAGACTCCCCCTTCCCCCGACTTGCATTACGTAATACTTGAACGGTCCCGCAGCTGTTAAGACGAGGCATCGGGCCGAGAAACACGAAAACGAGTTCTTTTGAATGCGCTATGTGAGAGGACGAATGATATTGATTCAAATTTAAAAAATATCATAGATAACGAAAAATTTTGATAAATTTAATGAACCACATTTTGAAAAGTGACCGGCTTTATTAAAAAAACTTACATATTTCTCACCAAAAAAAAGTTTAATAATTCGAATGCTCAGAATTATCAGCGACAACACCCCATTATTTTTTACGAATAAAATAGCCAGATCACTTTTCTATTTAACAGACCGAGAAGTATTTTTTTTTAATGTGTAGTGTGTACATTATGAGTAATTAACTAAAAACTGACTGCCGCCCGCCGCTCTGGCGCGATCCTGTCGAGCGCGACCGCGTAAAATTTGTCTGAGTGAAGGAGCGCGGTACTCGATTTTTGAGAACCAATAGTTCGTCAATGCGTCACCTTAAGTGAGCTTCAGCCAGGATCGGATTATCCGCAGCTTGTAGCTAACATTACAGCCGTCAAGAAGTTTGATTCGGCCTGTGCCTATCACAAGTTTCATAAATATCGGTCTAGGCGAGCTATAAATAATTAGTCCAGTTAACATTTGTTTCATTAGCTGAAAGCAATTTATAGGTGAGGTTGCCCGTGTGCCGTTTTACTAATAACGTAACAAATACATTGACAACACTGCTCTGTCATTGCTAGTACAACTAGTGTTTGATACTTGGTAGATACTTCGGTTTTCATCAGTACTTGCGTCTACCAAGTAGGTATAGTTGGTATACCGTCACACAAATCGGCGGTTGAGAAGTTAGCCACAGATGACACTTCGCCGTGATTCGCTAATTATTGCGCATGTGTGCACGGGCGTAGGGAGCGCGCGGGTGGCATGAGGTTAGCGAGCGGGTGTACCTATATTTCGGCTTCTGCGCAGCGCTCTGCGCATAACTTTCCATCCGCCGATTTGTGTGGCGCTTAGTATACCTTGACTGCTGATTTAATTGGACACTAAATTATAAATCTTGTAATTAATAAATATTGTAAAATGAATGACACGATTGTATTTATATTTTTATGAATTATGGATAATTATTGTCTGAATTAAAATGATAAAAAAAAATCTCATTGTTAGTTCACCGTAACGCCACGACGGTTCTCTTCTTGCACATACTGTATCTGTCTATTCGCATTACTTATTTACTTATTATTTTCCAGGACCCGCTGCTATCGTCGATCCCGTTGAACAATTGCGACATGCTCATAATGTACACGTTTAACGACAAATTATTCCCGGAAACTCTCAACTTTATCTCGGGAAGCGGGTAAGTTAATAAATAGATAAAGTTGATAGAGTAGAATAGATCTGATATTATATTATCTCTTGCATTCATTAATTCTTTGAATTAGTTATGATCAACCTACACAAATGCCCTTAAAAGGAAGCTAATTGATTACCAGTAAACCCATATATACAGGGTTATTTCTAATCTATTAGCATCCTTTTAGAGACTTATTCTGTACATTAAAACTAACAACTTTTGTTCTGCGACTTATGTCAAAACTCAAAAAAAAAATCAGGTGTTCCATACTATGGTCGCGGGTGAACGATATTTTTCTATGGAACACCAATTTTTTTTTAGTTTTGACGAAGTCGTAGAACAAAAGTTGTTAGTTTTGATGTACAGAATAAGTCCCTAAAAGGATGCTAATTGATTAGAAATAACCCTGTATACTTCTGTTGTTACTATGCGTAAAAGCTACAACGGCAGAGCTCAACCTTCACGACTTCTATGTATAATCTTCCTTATAATCATTTTAAAAAATTGACGTCCCATATATTTGAACATGTTTGAATAACCTAATGTTTAAAACAGTTTTTTCTGGTATTACGGGTATAGGCCAAATCAAAGTGGCGTCTGAGATCATGAAACTAGTCATTGCGTAGCGCAGTACATTCGTTATGTCAGTTGCGCAAGGAGTGAGGATGGCGCAGTTTGTAGCTACTCTTTTTTTTACTATGAGGTTCCCCTTTTCAGCTTAGTACACCCGTTCTAATTTTTCTGAATAACCCTGTATGTTTGACTATGGAAAGTAACGTGGATTTTGCACATTCTAATTAAAATACAGCATATGTATTATTATGTACTTATTACTCACGCATTCCTGAGTAGTATCTACCGTATAGTTTCGACCGTATTTGGCGATTTTTTTCAAGGCTCGAGCACTAGCACGCGGGCTCGTCTCGCATAGCACTCAGCAACTCAGGAAAGCATGAGTAACATAGGCCGAAAAAAACATCTTGACGGTTATGAAATTATCTATAGGCTGCGGGAAACCCAATCCTCGCGCAACTATTAATTGAGCATTAGTCAGGATTGATAGCTAACATTACAGTCGCCAAGATGTATGATTCGTCCTATGCCTGTGGCTGTATTTTAATTAGAGCCCTGTATACTGATGTAATCAATGTGTAGGATAATCGGTCTGTACACGACGTTTGTGTTCCTGGCCTCGCGAGTGCTGCGCGGCTTCTTCTCCGGGATCTACACCAAGATCATGTTCGACGACCTGCCCAACGTCGACCGCGTGCTGCAGCTCTGTCTCGACATCTACTTGGTAAACAAAAATATTCGCTATTGCTATCTCTGTCACATTTATATCCACCTGTGCTGCCTCTTGTGAAACTACCGCCGACACTTGCATCGTGCTAGCAAAATATACTGCGTCGATTGATCCATTAGCCATAGGACTTCCACCTCGTAGGTGGACAGTCGACCTCCTACGCTGCGCTTACCGGTACGTCGTCGCCGATTGAACCTGTACAAATTCCAACTACGTACCTACTGTCGGACAGCTGCTGTCCTTGAGTATAACACCGACCCACGAAGAGGTACTCCTTTGTAAATGGAGAAACTAAACACATTACACACACATTGGAACTTGTGCACTTAGATTGAGAGTTGAAGATGATGAAAAGCTTGGTATTAATAGTCCCAAATGCCGGGCAAACTACTAGTATTATACTAGATACCTCCAAAACTCCCATTAGTATAAAGATAAAAGACATAAACTATGCCTAATTATGACTGCCTCGGTGGCTCAGTGGTTAGTGAACCTGACTTCTGGATCACAGAGGCGTGGGTTCGTTCGATGAACATAGTGCTCTGGTGTCTGGGTGGTTAGGTATTATCTCTATAAGTATGTATTTAAAATATGTATAGGTATGTAGTATATCAGTCTCTGGCAGCCATATCACAAGCTTTGCTTAGTTTGGGTTAAAGACCGTGTGTAAGATGTCCCTCAATATTTATTTATTTATTTATAATTATAAGTAAATAAATTGAAGAGTTGGGAATAAATTAAAATCACCAACTCTATGTTCCGACCTATCCGTGTATTAATTCCCTATGGATTGACATTTCTTATGAACCCATATTTTGTTTCAGGTGCGCGAGGCCCTCGAATTATCTTTAGAGGAGGATCTGTTTGCCAAGCTGGTGTTCCTGTACAGGTCGCCGGAGACTATGATAAAGTGGAGTCGACCCAAGGAGGAGCAGGAGCCTCAGAGAGCTCTGCCGCCGTCGCGGTGAACCAAACGGCGGAGCCACTAACGTGTTATCTAGAATCAAGCGGCCGCGAGGCAAGCTCCACGGCGAGAATTGTATATTCAGTCAATTTTTCTATGTCGGTACATGTTGTATCTCAATTTATATTAGCCAATAAGTTTTTACTTAAAATAGTAGGCATTTAAAGCTGGAAAAAAATAGGTACCTTGGATCAGATTTTGCAATCGGTCCAATATATATTCCATTGGCGTTTACTCTTTCGGAATTTTGCTATCAAAGTTAACGATAGGTACGTTAGCCCCAAATACTCACATGGATGTGGGGCAGGCGACAGATGGGCTAGATAAAGCCTCGAATAAGAGTGCGACCAAACTGCAACAAATTGGTCCCGACTGCCCCACGTTTAGATTTTAGTAGGTATAGATAAAAAATCTTGTTACTCCTTATTAACAGCCGATTTTAAATGCCTTACGAACTGCCATAAACGTCCATAAGTATTTAAGAATACATGACCGAAGATGCATCTCATCTTAGCCTTTTGCAAAGCCATAAGCATCGACATAGATACGTAAGTTGTACAGTAAGTATAATCGTAAGAATAACTGCGTTTCGTACGTTGTTACAGTCGTTTTGAAATCTCCAATTATGATTGTGTATAATTATGGAACTAAATTATTGTAAAAATAACCTTTTCAAAATAAACAAGTACAAAAGCGTTAAATCAAAATTTGCACAATCTACCTACCTAGTGCACAAAATATATTAGGTACTTAATTTTATCTTAGTCATTCCTATTTATACTATTCTGCTCTCTTGCTTATTTTTGCATTTTATGAACCACCTTTTTTACATACAATTGAATAAAAGAATGAGTGTTTTGAGAATCAATTGTTTGTTCTTACCACTAACTTATTTGTTGCATTGCTTGTTTGTATATTGTGTAATATTAGATATTTGTTTTATATTGTTAGTGTTAAATTTTAAAGACTTATTTATTGTAAAGTTTATCAAAGTTACCACTGTAAAGTAAATCATGTTATTTATGTGGCCTCTGGACCTTGCAATTTTTATACTTGTTTTATACCTTAAATTATTTTCTATCTCCCTACTTGCTAGTTTCAAAGATAGCATTGGACTTCCAATAGTTTTACAGGTATCTAGAATATTTTCAAAGTATACACTCCTGAAAATTATAGGTACCTAATAATAAGTTTTTGTATTGTTAAGAGCTGCATTTAATGTTGTCATTTTGTGATAATAAAACTCTTGGAAATATTTTATAAAGTTTTTATTACATCTTAAACATTATTTCTCACATTTATAAAAGATCCATTTCACCTATAGTATCAGTGAATTTAAAGAATATGAAACTGGGTTTTTAATATTTTGATCCCAAGTACCTATGTCCCGTGAAATTCCATATCTTTACGTTATAAACAGCATTAATTCTTTAAATTACCATCAATCGAGGAGCAATGTTCATAGACATGAGCTCTTGGAAAAGTAACTTCGCAGCATAGGGCAAACGCACTTGCGAAATTTGAGTTTTGTTCTTGCAGCCCTTGCATTCAAATGTATTATTTCGCAAGTTAGCGATGGCAATCAGGCCACAGAAGTTGCAGACGTGAATGCGGTAAGGATCTGACACCTCAAATAGACGTTCTCGAAGAAACTGGGCCGCTCCATGAGCGATCTGACAGTCGCGCTCCATCTCTCCAAAACGCAAACCGCCGTCTCTGGCTCTGCCCTCCATGGGCTGTCTTACCAGAATCTGTACTGGCCCTCTTGCTCTAGAGTGGATCTTGTCGTCTACCATATGCTTGAGGCGTTGATAATATGTTGGCCCCAGAAAAACTTGCGCATTTATCTTTCGTCCAGTGTGTCCATTGTACATAACTTCATTTCCTCGGAGATGGTAGCCGTATTCTTGTAAAAGCGACGAAATTTTCTGCACGTTTACGGCGTCGTTAAATGGCGTAGCGTCGCCGATTTCTCCTTTATTAGATGATACTTTGCCTTGAATGCACTCGATCAAGTGACCAATTGTCATACGAGAGGGGATGGCGTGCGGATTAATGATGATGTCAGGAGTCAGGCCTTCACATGTGAATGGCATATCTTCTTGCCTGTACTGTATTCCACATGTACCCTTTTGTCCGTGACGAGAAGCAAACTTGTCTCCAATTTGCGGAATTCGCACAGACCTTACGCGAATTTTGCAGAACTTATATCCTTCGCTATTTAACGTCAACATGACTTG
>OX438799.1:8240119-8315684 GCA_949316475.1 Hypomecis punctinalis | reverse complement strand
CAATCGATGCTAAACTGAATTTTAGGGAGCACACCGATCTAATAGTAATATCTAATAAAAAAGCCGGGAAGATGTGTGGGTTTATTAATAGACAGGCCAAGATCTTCAGAGACAAGGATCTATCCATAACACTTTACAACACCCTGGTTAGAAGTATCCTTGAATGCTGCTGTGTTGTATGGAATCCAGGGTATAATATTCATTCCACAAGGTAAGAGCGTGTACAGCGATGTTTCATGTACCACCTGGCATACTCGTATATGGAATATATATGTAATGTTTTACGTTCTTATGAATCAAGAATTAAATATTATAATGTTATATGTCTTTAGTTAAACGACAGGAGATGAATGATTTAATTATGCTTTACAAACTAGTAAATGGGTTGGTGTGGATTGTCCGGATGTCCTTAGTAAGGTTAATTTTAAGGTGCCTAATCTTCCACGCCGGCCTTGGACACAGTAGAAGTCTTTTAATATGCCTGCTTGCAGAACTGTGATGTTGTTTCATTCTCCAATTGTAAGTATGTGTGAGAGTTACGATAAGGAAAGTATCCGCAATAGATTCGATATCTTCAGTCTTGGTTCGCTTCCCTCTATCAAAAACAAGCTAGAAAAGTGTTGTGATTTGAGGAAAGGAAAGGGACTCTTTCATTTCTTTTTTGTTCTAATAGATTTAAATTTAATGTTTATATTTGATTTGTAGTTGGTACTTTGGCTAGCATTGTAATAGTTTATTTAATTTTTACTTGTGTATAGTTTTTTAGAGTCAGATTTTCGAGAAGATACTATGTATTTCTTAAAGTATTTTATATTAAGTAAGCTAGGTCTATTCGTTAGACATTGTACATAACATAAGTTTTCTGTAATTATTTTAACTTATAAGATTAATGTATAATGTTGTTTATAGACTTAAATTAATAAAAAAAATAGTATATAAATATAAATATTTTGGGACATCTCACACACGGCCTCTGACCCCGAACTAAGCAAAGCTTGTGATATGGCTGCCAGAGACTGATATACTATATATACTTATTTTTAAATAGGTACATACTTATATAGATAGTAACTAAATAACACCCAGACACAGAGCAAACACCTATATTCATCCGGCTGGTACACTTATCCCTACCAAGCTATCCCCCCTGGCACATAAATATTTGCCATGGATGGGGATCGAACCCACGCCTCTTGGACCCAGAAGTTAGGGTCACTAACTACTTAGCCACCGAGGCAGTCGTAAATGATTATAATTTATTGAAAAAATAATACTTTTCCGTTTCAAAAGCCACTTAATTAACTGGAATGAATTAATAAATGTCATACCATTTGTGGCATATTGAACCCTTGCAGAGATCCGCGCGGCTTGTTCCACGCAGAGTTGAGGTGGCCCAACGTATTGGACTGCATCTGTGGGTGCTGGGGGTGCATGGGCGCGGCCGGGTGCGGCATCGTGTTGAGGAACGGCATACTGCCGATGTTCCCGGCAGGGGGCGCTATCTTGGCCTGGATGTGGGGCGGCAGCGGCTGTGGCTGGCCGAACGGGTGCTGTTGGCGCATCGCTAGCGACGGGTGAACGAGCGTCTGCCGCTGGTCTAGCAGCGGAGTTGGAGGCTTTGGACTGGCGCTCAACTGGAAATGTTTAGTTTTTGCAGCTTTGTTGTTTTGATAAGTTTTTAAAGTTAGGTATACCTAGTCAATGTTCAACTTCGTTGGGACTTTGAAAGTTTTTAGAGTGACACCGAGAAGCAACCGCAACCGGTGGTTTGAATGACACCTTTTTTTTCCTTTCTTAATCGGTAACCAAAGCTATCTAGCTCAGCTTTGGTTACCGTTAAGTACACAAGAAGTTTGCAAAAGGTATTCATCATAACAAAAGACTCCAAAAGAACACATCGATCGACTTATAAGTTACTTGCTGACCCGCCAACCGTTGTTTTGGCACAGTAATATTAAAAAATATCACCGATAAAAAAATGCGATTATAAATTGAGATATAAAATATGCTATCTCTCAAGTTGGATCAAACTGCACACAGTGTACAAAATTTGGTTCAGTAGTTGAAGAGTTCATCGCGGACAAACGTGACATGAAATTTTTATACATAAAGAATATAACATGAATATTGAAATATAATTCAGAAGCAGCACCAACCTTATGCCTCCGAGGGGGTGGTACGGGAGGCGCCACCGTCTTCGGAGGTAGCGGTGGTCTATCTTCCGACAACTGTGACGGAGACAACGCCTGGAAAACAAATTATTCGACTATTATCAGTTTGCATCGGAATTCCCGTCAATTGCACGGTCAGTCTTCGGATGGGTGACCGCGGGTGGCATTTACAACTGAGCGCTATGTGACTCGGATGACACGTTAAATTGTAGGCCCCGGTGTTTTAACCGTTTAGTAATGTCAGAGGCCTTCAGGCGGCTTAAAAACTATGACACCAGGGCTAGCCTCCCGGCCTGTACAGGGTCATAGGTATCAAACGCAAAACCTTTTAAGGGCGGGTCTAGTACTTCTAGACAAACAACTTTTGTACTACGACTTTTGAAAATTTACAAAAAAAAAATTCGCTTCTCCATATATTTAGCCGCGCGTTGGCGTACTTTTTGTATGAAAAACCTGATTTTTTTTCTTCGTGATTTTAAAAAAAAGTCTTATAACAAAAGTTATTTAGATCTATGTAGATGTAGATGTACTAGACCGGCCCTTAAAAGGTTTTGCGTTTAAACCTATGACTTTGAAGTATACAAACTTACTTTTTATGGTTCCGTACCTCAAAAGGAAAAACCGGAACCCTTATAGGATCACTTTGTTGTCCGTCTGTCCGTCTATGTGTATGTCAAGATTCTTTATCTCGGGAACGCCTAAAGATATCGAGTTGAAATTTAAACTATATACGTATATTTATGGTCTCTTGCAGTTGTGTAAAAGAAAAACTTCTCAGTTACCGAATAAAAAAGTTAGAGCAGTTCATGTCGTAAAAAACCGCATATTTCGACACTTACAAAAATCAAAACCCACAGGGCACTTCCTTTTGACATAGAACTATGAAATTTGGCGAGAAGCATTGTCTCAGAGTAAACATATAGGAACAAATCTGAAAACTGTTTATTTTTATTTAAATCACAAAAAAATAGGGCCTAGATTCACAAAATATGGGTTGAAAATTCAAAGTGAGTAAATCGTATTATGTAAGGTATCATAGAAAAGAGCTTCATTAGCACATGCTTAAACAGATTTTTAATTATTTTAACAATGTGTAACTTTTAATGTAGGAGGTATGACGAGAAATGAGAAACAAAAAAAAATATTGTTTTTTCAACTATCGCGATTTGAACACATTATTATAATATACTACGGGACTAATCGCTAATAAAAAAATAATAATACTAAACAAATTGTCGATAGTAGGTACAGAGATTTTAACAACTTCCTAATTTTGTGATATTTTCTGGATCTGTACGGAACCCGCGGTTTGCGAGGCTGACTCGCACTTGTCCGGCTTTTTTATCGGAATTCCACCACGGCAATATTCTCACAGTAAAGAGAAAATAGGTATAGTTCGAATCGAATCATACAAGTTGGCGGCTGAGATGTTACAAGCTCCGGATACACCAATCCTCGCGCAACTACTAAGTGAGCTTCAGTTTAACATCACAAGCGCCAATATTATGATTCGGCCTATGACACCTACCTGCCAATGTAAGAATAGTTTCATATGCACGTACGTAAAATTATTGATTATTTAATTATTATTACCTGTGAAATTATAGTTAGCTTCTTAGCAAACTCGTATAGATTTTTCGTCAAACAGGTTTTATCTGTTCGATTGTTTGACTTCAGTGGCCTGGCGATCGGCCAAAATAAAGTATACTCTATAAAATTTAACTTGATCTCTGCGACAGTAGAAGATTGAAATTTTTAGAGTTGGGATAGTGGTGGAAAAAATCGATTTTCAAACAATGTTGTATTGAAATCGAATGAGTAGTTGAAAGTGAGAAATTGGATTTCATTTACTTACTATTATTTAAGATCAAGTATGTACACATGTAAATAATGTTATGATATTAATTATATACTTATAATAATGTAACGATAGTATTTATCGACGTTTTTCACTATTATCGATGCTAATTGGGTAAATAACATATAATTGGGTTTACTTAAATTACACATGTAAAAAATGTTATGATATTAAAATATACAAAAAAAATTATGATAAATCAAGTTTTATTTAAAATATCGTCAGTATAAACTATCGATATTTTAATTAAAACTCTATCTAAAACTCTGTGGTCACGATCATTCATCGCCCATCACTAATCGGCATGCCCACAAAGTATGACATTGACAGGTACTGTCTGTACTATTAAGAAATTCAGGACTTCACAGGCGTGATTTTTCTGACAGCTGTCGCAGAGATCAAGTTAAATTTTATAGAGTATAGTTTAGACACGTGTGGTAAGTGTATTATAAACTGTTTGGACACCGAATCCAATACGTGACGCATCAACTACCTTTATTGTGTGATAAGGTGGGCACACACGGTCAGTTAAACTGATCAGTTTTTCGCGTCACTCCAACTGGGTGCTCATTCAGTTAATGAAAAGGTGGGAATTGGTGGTTCCATATTTGAAGACAGTGGAGCCATGATATTTCTTCGATAACTTGTGTTAAGTGTTTCAATTTTTCATGAGAAATTATTGGAACCAAAGTTGTTTGAAATTTGATTTTCCACAACTTTGATTCCTATCAACTTTTTCTAGGATCGATATTTTTAATAAGACAGTGGTGCCATTTTGTTTCTTCCATAACTTGTGTTATTTCAATTTTTCATGAGAAATTATCGGAACCCAAGTTGTTTGAAATTTGATTTCCTATAACTTTGATTCCCATCAACTTTTTCCAGGATGGATATTTTTTTAATAAAACAGTGGTGCCATTTTGTTTCTTCCATAACTTGAGTTATTTCAAATTTTCATGAGAAATTATTGGAACCAAAGTTATTTGAAATTTGATTTTCCACAACTTTGATTCCTATCAACTTTTTCTAGAATCGATATTTTTTAATAAGCCGGTGATGCCGTGATGTTTCTTCGATAACTTGTGTTATTTCAATTTTTCATGAGAAATTATCGGAACCCAAGTTGTTTGAAATTTGATTTCCTATAACTTTGATTCCCATCAACTTTTTCCAGGATGGATATTTTTTTAATAAGACAGTGGTGCCATTTTATTTCTTCCATAACTTGTGTTATTTCAATTTTTCATGAGATATTTTTGGAACCAAAGTTGTTTGAAATTTGATTTTCCACAACTTTGATTCCTATCAACTTTTTCTAAGATCGATATTTTTTTTTAAAGTTAGTGGTTCCATTTTGTTTCTTCCATAACTTGTTATTTCAATTTTTCATGAGAAACTATCAGAACCATAGTTGTTTGAAATTTGATTTCCTACAACTTTGATTCCCATCAACTTTTTCCAGGATCGATATTTTTTTAATAAGTTAGTGGTTCTATTTCGTTTCTTCCATAACTTGTTATTTCAATTTTTCATGAGAAATTATCGAAGCCGAAGCTGCTTGAAATTTGATTTCCTACAACTTTGATTCTCATCAACTTTTTCTAGGATCGATATTTTTTTAATAAGCCAGTGGTGCCATGATCTTTTTTCGATAACTTGTGTTATTTTAATTTTTCATGAGAAATTATCGAAGCCAAAGTTGCTTGAAATTTGATTTCCTACAACTTTGATTCTCATCAACTTTTTCTAGGATCGATATTTTTTAATAAGCCAGTGGTGCCATGATGTTTCTTCGATAGCTTGTGTTATTTCAATTTTTCATGAGAAATTATCGGAACCATAGTTGTTTGAAATTTGATGTCCTACAACTTTGATTCCCATCAACTTTTTCCAGGATCGATATTTTTTTAATAAGTTAGTGGTTCTATTTTGTTTCTTCCATAACTTGTGTTATTTCAATTTTTCATGAGATATTATTGGGACCAAAGTTGTTTGAAATTTGATTTTCCACAACTTTGATTCCTATCGACTTTTTCTAAGATCGATATTTTTTTTAATAAGTTAGTGGTTCCATTTTGTTTCTTCCATAACTTGTGTTATTTAAATGTTTCATGAGAAATTATCGAAGCCAAAGTTGCTTGAAATTTGATTTCCTACAACTTTGATTCCCATCAACTTTTTCCAGGATCGATATTTTTTTTAATAAGTTAGTGGTTCTATTTTGTTTCTTCCATAACTTGTGTTATTTCAATGTCTCATGAGAAATTATCGAAGCCGAAGTTGCTTGAAATTTGATTTCCTACAACTTTGATTCCCATCAACTTTTTCCAGGATCGATATTTTTTTTGAAACTTAGTGGTTTCATATTGTTTCTTCCATACTTGTGTTATTTCAATATTTCATGGAAATCGTCGGAACCAAAAATGTTTAAAATTTGATTTCCTACAACTTTGATTTACAACAACTTTTTCTAGGATCGATATTTTTTTTTATATAAGACAGTGGTGCCATTTTGCATCTTCCATAACTTGTGTTATTTCAATTTTTCATGATGAATTTTGGAAACCAGAAATGGTCTAAATTTGATTTCCTACAACTTTGATTCCCATCATTTTTTTCTAGGATCGACATTTTTTTGATAAGACGGTGGTGCCATATTGTTTACAATGGCATCGCTGTCATATTCAAAAAATATCGATCCTACAAAAGTTGATATGAATTAAAGTTGTAGTAAATCAAATTCTAAACAACTTTGGTTCAGATATTTTTTTATAAAAAATTGAAATTACGTGAGTTACTGAAGATTCAGTTAATCATCGAAGTGGTACAAACATGCAAACTATCGCAGTACCTATCGGCAATAGTTGACTACATTAGAACCCCGCTGCAATTATTTGATGAACTGATGCGATCATATCATCATGTGTGCCCAGCTTCTGGTAGTGGTTTATACATGGAGCCACCAATTCCCACCTTTTAATTTACTGAATGAGCCCCAATTGGAGTGACGCGAAAAACTGATCAGTTGAACTGACCGTGTATGCTCACCTTTATTAGAATGTTGTCACTTTTATTTTTGTACTTTTCACCTGTTACCTACACTATAAACACCACATAGGTGCACACCTGCATTGATATTATGTTCTCATGGTATGATGGTAGATAAGTAGTGAACTATCCGGTTGGTAAGTACATGTTGAATAAAATCGGTGGCACTAGGGCATCGAGAACCGGGTGTTATTTTGAGAACCGGTTCTTTCGGTTCCAATTTTATTCAGAACCGGGTACCCGGTTCTTTCGGATTTTTTTAGACTAATAGTCAACAAGCGTTTCGTTTTTTTTTTCAATTGTTTTTACGGCTTGGGATGCAAGTCCTTACAGCCAGTCTTAAGTTTTCACTTTCACAAAGATTTGTTATCACTTCTTTACTGTATTTAAAACATATTTGTACACAGGCATAAAACATTTTGGATGTCCCAGTAAATCTTCAGTGCGGCGGGGTATATTTGATTATGACCTATGTCGTCCGTTGACGAATTTGCGTGTCTGTACCTACGGATTCGACGATTCGTTTCAAAATGTCAGTTATCATTATAAGTCTTATTATTGAAAAAGTTCTGCATTCTTCAATAAAATGTTTCAAGCCAGCAAGCTAAGTGTTGTCAGGTTTAAAACCTAATTTAACATGATTTTGTTATTTTGCAAAAAAAAAGAACAAGCTTATCAAAAGGCATCTTGACAGACGTCTGGATTATCGATAATTTTTACCTACCTACTATTTATACTTTCTTAACTTTTTTTTAAAAAGTTCAAAAAATCAAAAATTGATGTTTTTATGTCAGGGTTTTTGCTTTGATAAATGCAAGTTACGACTTGCGTTGTGAATGACGATAATGTGTCACACCCACAGTCCACACTTGCAAGTGCAACCTTTATTGTTTGTGACAAGAACCGAAAGAACCGGGTTTTTTAATTTGAGAACCGGTTTTTTGTGTGACAGAACCGGGAATTCCCGGTTTTTTTGGAACCGGGAAAAACCGGTTCCGATGCCCTAGGTGGCACCATAATGTATAGTGAAGCCGTGGTGGCCTAGTGGTAGTAACTCTCGAGATCGTGGATCCAAATAACGCTCTCCGTACCAATTAGTTCTTTGGAACCTATGTATTGTATGTACCTACGTAGGTACTTACGGAATTTCACACACTGGCTTTTCGGTGACGGAAAATATCGCGTGGCAATCTGCGTGCGTCCATAGAAGAAATTTAACGGTAAATGTGAATCCAAAGTGTGTGAAAGTGGTGGCCCAATCACCCTTCTTCGGTATCCTTGCTAAACGTAGTAGCAGTGAACTAAATAGTTAGCACAGTACCTACACTAGGTATAGGCCGAATATAAACTTTTAGCGGCTATGAAGTTAGCTACAAATTGCGCAAAACTAATCATGACTGAAGAACACATAAAAGCTGCGCTATGATTAGGTTTTACGCAGTTGGCTAATTTAACAGGCGCCCAGAAATTTGACTCGGCCAATAACAAGCCGTTCAAGACTGGAAAGTTACTATACTAAGTAAGTAAGTACTATACATTACTTATTCTGTACATCTAAACTAACAACCTGTGTTCTGCTCTAAACTTTTGTCGAAAACTAAAAAAAAATGAGCTGTTTCATACATTTTGTCGCGGGTGGAACAACAATTTTTTTTTTTGAGTTTTGGTAAAAGTCGCAGAACAAAAGTTGTTAGTTTTGATGCACAGAATAAGACCCTGAAAGGATGCTAATTGATTAGGAATAACCCTGTATATGCAATACAGTACAAGTAAGAGGCCGACGGTGGAGATACCTACCTGTCGCTGATGGTGCCTACGCTTGGGGTGTCGGTGGTACATGTCGTCGCAGGAGGCGCAGAGCGCGCGGCGGCCGCACTCGGCGCAGCGCACGCGCGCGCCTCCGCCGCCGCACAACCCGCATGATGCGCCCGCCTGCGCCGGGTGACCTGCGACACCATGAAACCAACCTAAACTATCTGCGTCTTTTTTAACCGACTTCCAAAAAGGAGGAGGTTCTATGTTCGTCTGTATGTATGCATTTTTTGTGTATGGAACCGTTTCAAAAAAATATTTTTTCGTTCGTAAGGGTAAGTACCTATAGACTACAATCGTATACAATAATCGAATAATTCGCTCGAATAAACAATTTATACATTATTGTAGTTTTTTCAAAAACGGCTCAGTCGAAGTCGATACAATTTAAATGGGATCACCTCGGGAGTATACCTATGTACGTACTCTTACGAACTAAAAAAATATTTTTTTAATTGGTTCGCAATTGGTGAAACTATCGATGACACAAAAAAGAAACATACAGATGAATGTAGAACAGCCTCCTTCTTCGAAGTCGGTTAAAAATATACTGTTTTTGTACTAGCTGAGACACTACGAGAAACTTTTATGAATGGCACTGACCTGTAGGCGGACGGGGGCTGGCGGCGCGGCGGCGGCTGCTGTATAGCATTGACAATATACCTAACTACTGGTCATAGAGAACTCCGCCACCTCGTAGTCAGGCTCGGGTTTCATCAGCGGTCGCTACGGGAGCGGCGTGCGCGGGGGCTGCATCGCCGAAACTTTTTATGAATGGCACCGACCTGTAGGTGGACGGGGCGGCGGCGGCGGCGGAGGCTGCAGTTTAGCGTTGACATACTGGTCGGAGGGGAACTCCACCACCTCGTAGTCAGGCTCAGGCTTCATCAGCGGGCGTTGCGGGAGCGGCGTGCGCGGGGGCTGCATTGCCGGGGGTCGCACGCTCGTCGGCGCGGGCGAGATCCCGCCACGCGGGTCGCGCCCTCGACCTTTCAGCATCTTATCAAAACATTACAAACATACATTACATTACAAACATCTAGTGGAGGCCACCCCTCCTGGAGTAGCAGTCGCTAACCACTGGGCAAAGCTTATCTAGATAGATCACCACAGTCTAGATCAATCACCTTAGAACCATCGACACGAAGAAGAAGATCAAAACATTCTTTGATTTTATATAATTATGAAGCCTTCATGAACTTCATCCAGTTTTGAACCACCGTGAGAAATTCGAAGGAAATATTTTTATTTTGTGTCCATACAATACGTATAGTTTCTTCCAAAATGTAGGACCACTAATAGAGCTATAATTACTAAATACCTACTTAGTCTTTAAACCGTAAAAATGACCTCATTTTATATTTATTGCCTATAGTAAGATGACCATTAGATATCATTGGTATATAAATCTATAAAGATTAGTGTCTGATTGATCTACTATGTGCCCACAGAAGAGAGAGTTCTGCTGTTCTGTGTATGTGCCTTTGCAGAAAGTCAATTTTGGCGTAATAAAGTAGATAGGTATTAGTTTGTCCGTTTGATTTTGTATGTGAAGTGGTGACATTTTATCTACTTATTGTTATTATGGCACATTAATCGGTTGACTATTTAATAGTTCTAATAGTGTCAATGGATGTTCCTGTTAAGTATCCGAGATAAATTCAGAAAATATAGTGTAAAAATAATAATATAAATAATATAGTGTAAATCTTTATGTGTTTTCCATTTTAATAGTTTTAATAGAGTTAATTGATGATCCTGGGATTAAGAATCATCGAGATAAATTCAGAAAATATGGTGGTAAAATACTCTCTATGTGTTTTCCATGATTTACGACCAATGATAAAGCTATAAGTAATGTTTTTTACTTTTCTTCCTAGATCTAAGCCTGAATTTATTTATTATTTACATAAACTGACCATTAGGTTAGTTAGACTATCTCAAAGAAATGTTATTTTTGTTATGAACGCTAATGAGTGAAGCACTATAAAATTAAATCATTTCATTAGTTAACTATGGCGAAAAATTCCGAATCGAAAAATTAGGTAGTACCATATCCTCAAGTAGCTTAGTTTATGGTAGTACCTACTAGTTACTACTATGTATTTGTAATTTTTGACAATTTTGTGTGTTCTATTTATTTCTACGTAATTTTCTGATGCGGTGGAAGACGTTAGTGCCCAGGATTCAGATTTTCTTGTCTGGGTACTAACTAACTCGCGTTTGATTTAAGTACTTATCTAGTATGTACACAATAGCTCTAGTATATCTTATTAATTTACCATAGAAAATTCCTGAATGTGTACTGAATTTAATAAAGTATTAAAGTATTTCTACTTTGTTTTATAATAAGTATTTTATAGACACATCATTTTCGTAGGTATTATTTTTCATTGTTAGCTTCGCGAATTATCTTTTTCATCGTATTTCAGAATAATTTTATTTTCTGATTGAGCTGCTATTTCTTTATCGCTAACTTAGTTATATTTTAATTAATTAATTAAATTTCTTAACATTTCGCAAATATGTTCCCAAGCAATTTATACAAACCCAATTATACCTAAGCAGGTACATAACATAAAATTATTCAGATATATCTTAGGTTGGCACTGGCAGTAATTCATAATAGTATATATAATTATAATTTATTTATTTATTAGTAAATAAAGATAGCGATGTTTTTGCGTAAGTAATAGATATTTTATTTTTATATAATTGATATTTTTTAATATAGCAAACCTAACTTAATCTTTACCGAGCAAGTAAAAAGTAACCACCTTACCACAAAATATTTAAACACACTTTAAACACAATTTGTGCAATTTGTACTGTTAAACATTGTCTAAAGTGTGCGTAAAACTTGTGGTAAGACGGTAAGCTTTTAGTATAACTAAAACGGAATATTGTAAACAATCTAACTGATAAAATTAAAGGCACATGGAAAGTAGTTGGCTTAAACTCTACTGTAGGTTACTTTAGAGGCGGAATTTAAAAGGCCTATCGAGACGAAAGTTCCACTAGGGAGAGTTCCGTGATTATGCCTTCACGGATAAGAAAGATCACTATTAAAGTATACCTACAGTTATTTCTAAGTATACCGGTATATTTACATGTACAATTATTCTCTCATATTGATATCGATATTTAATTTGACATAGTTATTACCCGGTATTATTAACATGTGCATACGCCGCTGTGACCGGGACAGAGCGGGCGTTGCCGCGTCGCCGACCCATTTTCCGGCACTCATATCCCGAAATATCGAAACTGTTTCTATGTTCTCTACAATCATCTGCAGATATATTTACAATACAGACATTAAATAGGTCAAAAAATATTTCCTTTTTATTATTGATATTGATTTTACTGATAGGTACAATATGTATCAGTAAATGTCCTTTGGATAATCATACCTAGAGCTGTATGGGTGATCTTGTTTATCAGATAGATATAATTGTAAGTTTTTATTAATGTTTAGGTATTTATTTATCTACTAAAAAGAATAATAGTAGCTATTGTATTAATTTTCCTACTACCTATGATCATATGAAATTTTATTTTACTAATTTATTGTGTATAGAAATATAAAACTTACCGCTTTTAGCGAATCCTTAAATCCGACACAAAATCACTGTATCCAATAACAATCACTGTAACAATGTAGCGCACTACATATCGGAGTTGGATTATGCAATTGCACATGTGGGTAGCACTTCACTCGCGGGGCTCCGGCGGCGGGCCGGGCTCCAGGGCTCCGCTGAGCACGGGAGCTGGTAATCAGGCGCCCTATCCGGACGAAATTGTCAGAGGGAAGACGCGTGCGCGCCGTCTCTATTTCTGTCCGCGGCCGTGTTGCCCCGATTTTACTAAAATTACGACGCGAAGCTATTTCCGCACTCATCCCAGTGCGCCCTCTCGCCGAACTCTAATGCCTTGCGAAACTTTTTTACTAGGCTATTGATCACACGTTATCATCGATGGTGATCGGATATTACCATACGCATACATCTTAGACATTCATGTTAAAGAATAAGGTCTCTTTCAGTCTGTCACCTATGACCTACTTTGTGTTTGTGAACAATTTAAACAAACTTATCATTGTGTAGGATCCAGGTAGGATCTAAGTAACTAAAGATGTTCATTCTGGAGATATAATCAAGCTAAATAGATTTAAAAAAATACTCAAGCTTTTAAATGAGTAGTTAGGTATCCATCCACCCATCAGCCACAAGGACGTCCAATGCTGGACATAGGCCTCCCCTAAAGTCAAAGTCAAAGTCAACATTTCTTTATTCCGTAGACACAATACAGGCACTTGGAATCGTCTAGTTACAATTTTAAAAGTTCTACTTAATTAAATTTTTACTATAAATAAATAAGCACACTTTTTAAATTTTACCAAATCAGTATCATTAGGTACACAAAATAAATATTAGAATACAATGATGTTTAGTGTATTATACTTCAATGTTAGAATACAAATCAAAAATAAAATTGTATCAGTATCATGAAAAATAACAATGTCATTATCAGTTTAAAAAACAACTAGGTATTTCACTTAGGTACTCTCACATAAGATTTCTGGCTTTGGGCAATAACATTTTTTTAAATAAATACACAGAAAAGTAGAATAAATATAATTAAAGTAGAAAACTAGAGTTAAGTTTCAATGACTCTACATTTAACAATAAAATTAAGTAGGTTAATTTTCAAAGTATGCATTCGTAGTTCCAAAAAGGTTTCAAGGTAAGGTAAGCAAATCTGCTTAGTGAAGCCTTAGCAACTGTTTATGTTTTGTAATCAAATAATCATATGTCATTCGATTTGTTATCGAATCTTCAAATCAAGTAAAGCGATGAAATGGAGATATTGCACAAATTCAAGCAAAATGGCTATTTTACAGCCGAACTCTATCATTTGCTTGCTAAAAAGAAGCTGGTTGACCCCACTGATGAGGTTATTTATAGTATTTGTCAGAATTGCGAGGCGTTAATTACCCAGATCACATCTTATGGTTTAGGCCATATGCACTTCTATTATTTATTTAATTATTATTAATTATTTTACAGATACAGCCTTCAGAATATGAGAAAGAAATGAGGATGAGCACGCACGAGCGGTTGCAAAGTTTAAACAGTATAATGATCGACAATATCATCACTCTCGATTACAAGAAATCTCAGAAAATAGTACTTGCATTCACACCTCGACTACTAGTGTTCCAGAACTACAAACAGAATGATCATGTTGTTGCTAAGTTTTCCGTAAAAAATATCAGTAAGGTAACATAGCCAATAGCCATATAACATTCTAGGAAGAAAACTAATTAAACTATGGCGCCATCTTAGGAATATTGGCAATTTAGAATAGGTGGTTCTGTTTCTTTTTCACCTTAAGCATTTGATAGAGAGAACACTTTTTACGTTGCAATTAAATTTACGATGGCGCCTTCATAAGGCCCAAGCCTTAAATATGTTCATGTAACGTCATGCTAAATATTTATTGTATTTGTTTTAGGGTCCGACATTTTTGAATATGGTATACAAGGAGTCGTCGTACTTCTTCATAAAACCTTGCGGAGGCCAGCTGCTGTCCAGGCTGGCTCCTGGAATCAGTGTTTCATTTTCTATCACCTTCACACCTGTGTTGTATCAAGACTACATTCATAGAGTCACCTTTTATACAGACGTTGACCAATACGTGCTTCCATTGATAGGTAAGCAATATGCTAATTTTAAATGCAACTTTTTGATGATATTTTCATTCGCCATCTGGTAGCAATTAGTTTCGCAATGTTATAATTTTCATAATAGGTTTACAAGATTACTTAGAAACTACTATAACTCTGTACTTATTAGAAAAGTTTAGCGGTCGCCATACCGACATAAGGATGGTCTCATGACGTAGATAAATATGCTTAAAAATTAAAGTTCCTCTCTTATAAATTGTCTGTTCAAGCAATGGGGCCAAGGCCAGTGTTTGACTTCCCCGACGAAATCGTCATTCCGAAGATTCCGTTGAAAGTAGAAAACTTTGTTTTTGTGGCTGTCCACAACATTGGCACAGTTTCAGCTGGATTCACTCTGGTCACGAGAAGGTACAGTTATTAAAATATGTATTAAGTATCTTCCGTTATTACTCTATTACGTACTATATTTTTTTGTAAAGTACCTACCTATACAATTTAATTGCAATTTTCAGCCCATTTTCTGTGCAGCCAAGATCCGCGTACTTGAATCCGGGTGAAAAAATTGATATAAAAGTTGGATTCAAAACAATGTATTTGGGTACAACGGATGGGATTTTAAATGCAATTTTCGAAACAGGTTGGTTAGATATAGGCACATAGTGAATAGCGACTAGTTAATTAGCAAACTAACAGTTCACATATGCTACTAATATTTGTACCTACTGCGCTAGGTGAAACCGTCAAGGTCCCTAGTTTGTCATAGAACAACTGAATATTTTAAACAAAACATTTATTCATTTTTATGTTTAAATAACAGGAGAAAATTTTCAAATAAAAGTGTCAGGATCGACGAGCATGGTAACTGTCGAACTGGAGAAATACGTGGTCAGATTCAGTGACACATTTAAAACGATGGTGCGCCAACAAACGTTGAAAATAATAAACAAGTCGGACCACATTCTCACATATCTATGTTTGAAGAATGAAAACTTTTATTTTGGTAAGAGAAAACATAAAATTTGTGAACTTTTACATAAAACTTATCTTGCATTTCCTTCCTTAACAAGGTAAATTTGGAATACATTTTTACCTTTTTACAAATTGCGTTTGTTTATCTTTCCTATATAATTACCTCAATTTTGACTCCTCAAATTATCCGTTGACAGATCTAAAAATATTTGTCCTTTATATTGCTATCAAATAATAGACGAGGACAGCAGCGCTTTAGTTACGATCTATTAATTAACTAAATTCTTCAAAGTTCGATTGCAGATCGTATCGACTTTGCATTTTTATCAGTTTCTAATATTTCTAGATTTTGAAGAGAAAGTTAAATTGGCTACAATGTTTTACAACCTAAAAGACAGTGAAGCCGCTAAACACATGAAGCTTGTCCAATATGACGTGATGAGCAGTGACGAGCACGAGAGAATTTACACAAGAATATTTCATGATGAAATACATTCGCTTGTGTGTGACAAAACTTTACAGTTCCAAAATATGCATTTTTCTATAACGCCCGCTGTGAGTAAAAATTGCATATTTAACTTAAACGTTTACAATAACGAGTTGAGTACGATATCGGTATACTCTACCCATACGCTACTCAAAGTGGGATTACTCGAAGTTATGCGAAGGTTTCAATCTACTCAAAAAGGGGTATTTGAACATTTCCAATGTTTAAAATGTAGTATGTGGTTACATCGCATCTAATAGCCGATCGAATTGGTCTTCAGGTTGGAAAATTATGGCCCAATAAAGCGACAGAAATAACTATAACGTTTTCACCGAAAGAAATAGGAGAGTTCACTGCGACAGCGTTTTTAGATGTCGACGGTGTGAAAGAGCGAATTCCTTTGAAAATGTTGGGGACTTCATTGCCTCCCGCTATCAATTTGAATGTTGAAACTCTTGACATGGATTGCGTTTATATTAACAAGACATACAATTACGAAATCGTTGCAATTAACAAAGGTATTCGACTTCGTCTATATTTAAACAGTTTTGCATTTGGCATGCGCGTGAATTGTGTGAATTATTTATAGGTCATATAAACGGCGTAATTGAGTACAAAGAGGTGCCGACGTTATTTGAAAGTATTATAACTTGTACTCCTGCGCTGCACTGCCTTCGTCCGGGGGACAAGGAATCTTTTGTCATCTCCTTTTGTAATTCAAATCAAGGGCCATACTTTGAGGAGATTGACTTCATTATACGTGACACCAAAGTTGTATTGAAAGTGTATTTGAAGTAAGATTTTATCTATTTTAAATAATTTTATTTCCACTAACTCCATAATTGGCTAGGTTTAATTATGTTATTTCATTAAAATTTCAGGGGGACAGTGATATACCCGTCATTAGGATTTAGTATACCCTGCTTAGATTTTGGGATGGTCAGTTTGGGTAAGTATTAATACCATCGACTTGGCATTTTTACACTAATAAATTGTTACAATACCATCACGTCACAGAGTTAAAAAGAACCTCCCTCCTACTCGCGTCGTATTCTTCAAGTCTGAGGGTCGTGACCTCCGCCTCCCATAAGCTTCTCTTTCACGATGTTTCTCCATCGTCCTCTGTTTTCAGCAACACGCAGTGCCCTCATAGACGGATGAGTCGAGAGTGGTGCGAAGTGCGAATTTGATCGGACCAACGCATAGGACTGTGACCTCGTGACCACTTATGCCGTCGACTTTCCCCATCTATTTCTCGAGATTATCGTCTTGTTTTCTTGCCATGTGGCCTAAGTAGTCTAGGACACGTTTAAGACAGATGGGCGAAAGTCTGGTCGTAACACTGCAAACCTTGGCTCTCAAGAGATCTCGTGTATTGCAGTGTTACTCACACACATACTCACGCACACACACACACCCACACATAAACACACACACACACACACACATATGCATTTTGATTGGGTTTTTATTGGGATTTCATTGGGATGTTGTTAGTGAAATTATAATTTATTTGTATGCTAAATTATTGTAATCTGTTTTGGCTTTATTTGTGTTTTTTTTATATTAGTAATAATTATTATTATTGTAACGCTGTTGATTACAAGAAAAAAAAACCTTGAGCTGTATGTCCGATGAGCCATTCGTTGAATAGGGTTTTTAAATTAAATGTAAGGTTTCTTAAACCAATAACATATTTTAGTCACGAGTTCCATTTCTGAGATATAGGCCGCCAAAGCTAAAAAAAAGATTGTGTGTATCCCGCCCTCCTTAATTTCTAAAGTTTAAATAGACCACATTAAAAACTTTCTCTGAAATATATTTTCAGCACTGTATAATTATAACTTTTTGAGTTATAAAGAAAAAATGTAATTTTTAAACTTGCATATGGCTCAGAGGTCATTGACCTCAAAAACATATATGTTAGCTTTTAGCACTCAATTATCTAATGACATCATAAAAAATATTATTATCATCATCATAATCATCGTCACCATGATTATCATACGCAAGCCTCATATCATACGCGTGTCTCGACAAAAACTTAACAACTTTTTACCGGATGCGTACGGAACCCTAAAAATAGAATAAATTCTGAATAATATGTGGAAAATCATGCAAATTTCCATTATCAAGTTCAATAAGATAAAATTGAATGTATCTACTCTAATGTAGCCCACTGCTAAACATAGGCCTATGCGATGACATCCTTTATTTCATATAACTAACAAATCCAAAATACGTAAGTATAGGTATACAGAGAAAGCAGAGAACTATAACAAGAAATCTGATGAATTTATATTATAATACAAACTTTTTGGTTATAGAAAGTAACAAAACTATTTTCTTCGGAACACAATTTTCTTCAAATATTGGTGGGTAGATAATATAGATCCTATATATATGTACAGCATGACTTTTTATTCAGTGCACAAATTTTTATCGCGCAATGGATATCATTAATAGAGCATACTTCGCTCATAAAAAGATCGACGTTTTCATCAATTTTTTGTCAAAGTATTCCAAAGAAAATTATATTGCATGCACTTTACACTCCAGACAATAACTACCTACCAAAACGTCTCGGGCGTATGTACCTACGACGCGGCCACGTAGGTACTCAGACGTAGACAAACATAGGGAGACATTGATTACTCCGTTTATCTGTACACTTTCTCTTGAAGTTATTTTTATATTTTTGTACTAAAGTGAGTAAAACCAATGTAGGGGTTTCATTGTTTGTTTACTATACTTTCCGTATGCAAAGTATGTGCACTGGAAAAAATAGACCCTGTAGGTCTTATCTGTGACCTGTAAGCTGAGTGCGAGTTTTGTAGTAAACATGACGCGCTCTTCGGCGAGCGCGTCAACAAGTAATTTGTATGAAGAAATGTACAGCGCCACTAGCGGCGCGTTTTTGAAACACTTGGTGCGAGTGCAAGTTTTTAACGTAAACGCTCGCCGCGCGTATCCTGAAGTTAACGTCAACTCGGGCCGTTCAGTCTATGGTTTTTCTATTATTGCGAGTGCGAGTGTCATTTTTGACAGATGTCGACACGTATTGTTGTGAAGTGACGCTAACGCGGCGACAAAGTCTCTCACGAGTGTTTTGGTTAGTGAAAAGACAACAAATGTATGAATTTTTTCGTTCGCGGAATTATTTTGCAAGGAGATTGCTTGCAGCAGCTCAAGCTCAAGATGAGCGCGATAAATTGCGATCAATTCGCTCTGAAGGTCGGCAATTGTTTGATCCCTTGGAAGATCTAACAGAAAATGAATTTGTCAATATTTATCGTTTAACAAAAGAGGCCATAATTTATTTATGCAATGAGCTTAGAGAGTTGACAAATTTAAAGTCTACCCAAAGAATAAGCTTAGAAACAAAGGTAAGTAAGTACAATGTGTGCATTTACCAAATCTACTGGCGACCCTCGACGACTATGATATTATCTAACACAACATTTTTTTTGTATTTTCAGGTTCTCACTGCATTGTTTTTTCTATGCCAGTGGGAGTTACCAACGGCCGGTAGGTGCAGCAAAAAACTTGTCACAAAAAATGTGCAGCGTTTATATTGAAGAAGTGACACAAGCTCTGAATCACCCCAACATGTTAAATAAATATATAAAATTTCCCCAGACAATTGCTGAGAGACAGCTTATAAGTCAATGGTGGGTATTATTTATTTGTAGTGATGTTATCAAATCAAGTACCTATTAATCTCAAGGCCTTTGTTTATACCAACTTTTGTTTTCAGTTTTTACACAAAATATGGCATACCATCGGTGGATTGGAGCAATAGACTGCAGCCACTTTCATATTTTTGGTCCACCAAAGGAGTGTGAACATTTATACTTTTGTCGGAAACAGTTTTATTCTCTGAATGTGCAAATGGTAATAAGCCTTACTTATACGAAATGATCAATTTATTGTCTCATGGAAGTATCTAGTCCACCAGTGTAATTATATTAGTATTGTTTAAGTAGTGCTAGGTAAATGCTAGCTAACATTATTACACAACAATGTTAGCACTTAATTATTTATAACTATCTGGGGTGCTCGGATTTGCACGGGGGAGTATTGAGTTTTAGCGGCATGCACATTCCACACTTTCTTTTATAATATATATTGAATATACTGAGCCGTTCCCATCTTGCTGTTGGACAAAGGCCTCCTTACCCCCTTACCACCTTTTGTAAATACTATTAAGGCCATTCCCTCAGAAGTTAAGATCGTTCTGTGATCATTTAATTATTTGTATGTTAAAGATTTTAGACTAGACTAGATATCTCTATTAGAATATATAGACTTAAGGTCTGTAGTAATGCAACCTAAGCACTAAAACCTGTTTTTCTTACAGATATGTGACAGTGATTACAAAATAACAAATGTTAATACAAAGTTTGGAGGAGCTAACCATGACTCATTTATTTGGGAAAATAGTCAAGCCAATGAGTACATGCAGAGTCTTCATAGGAACGGTGAAACTGTATGGCTTTTGGGTAATATTTTCTGTATTATTTAAATTATTATCCTAGCCTAGCAATAACTATTGAATCTATGTTTTACCTCCTGTCCCAACCCCACCATGGAGTCTTATCAGTCTACACAACTTAAATATAATAGCAATACAATGATTACATACAAATTTTTCTCTTATTTTTAGGCGACTCGGGGTATCCCCAACGCCCCTGGCTCATGACTCCCATATTAAATGCTGCTGAAGGATCTCCAGAAGCAAACTATAATAATAAGCATAGTTCTGCTAGGGTGGTCATAGAAAATGTTTTTGGGCGGCTCAAGAACAGATGGCGTTGTTTATGTAAAGATAGAGTCTTGCATTACAAGCCAAACAAATGTGCACAAATTATTCAAGCTTGTTGTGTACTTTATAATATGGCTCTTCAGTTCAATGTTCCAGAACCAAATAATAATTTGGGTAAGAATTTACTTAATATAAATCAAAAAGTTAAATGGAAAAGCTCTATTGGATTAAAAATGATATGGTTATATTTTTTACCCGAATGCCGAAAGAGGGTTATGTTATTCGAGAATATATGTAGGTGTGTATAATTCTTTGGCACTCTACAGCCTATATCTTTCGGCAGATTTCAACTAATGAGGTGTCATTAGTTTTGAATCAATTTTAATTATTTCAGTATGGTAGCTGCAAAAATGAGAATTAATATTTTATTAGCTTTTTTAGCATTAGTTTTTCCTTTAATTTATTTTTATTTTTTTAGATCACGATGAGGCAATAGAGTCCGAACATCAAATTTATGCAGAACAAGCTGGAACATCCACTACTGACTTAATCAGGGGACGAGCTATGAGGCAAAATTTAGTTATGAGATTACAACGATAAAAATAAAAAGAATTTATGAAAAAATTGGTGACTGCTATATTTTTGTATAATATCTAAATATGTACTTACGTTGAAAGAGAAAGAAGAACAAGGCACTTTATTGGCAGTATGTTTATGGAAGACACTGAATCTTTACCATTTTTAGGGTTCCGTACCTCAAACGGATTAAACGGAACCCTTTTAGGATCACTCTATTGTCCGTCTGTGTGTATACTTGTCCGAATTTTTTTATCTAAGAATAAAAATGCTTAAATATACTATAAAATTAATTTATTACAATTTTTTTTCTATTATATCTAGTGCTCTTTGAGCTATATTCTGCCACTGCTCCTGCAAGCGGAGCTCTATAGCCCGCAACCTTAGACGCTCTTGTTCTGTTTCTTGCTCCTTCCTTTTATTCTCACAAAGGAAGTTGCGCCACTCTTCATCTGAACGTCGAAAGGCCATCTCAGCCCTTTCAACAGCGGTTGTTGGTCTTGGCTGTCGTCTTGGGGATCTGCGAATGCGCCCAGGTACTAAGCGCCGACGTCGAGGAGTAGTTTGCCCGACAGAAGCAGGTCTCGGTGTTGGTGCAGAGGCAGGGAGTCCAGCAGATGATGGTCCTGGCTCATTCCATTCGGCAATGGCTAAAAGTATATTTGAAATATGTTAGGCTATTTTTTAAAAGTCTTTATTCTTTTTTTTGGTTGTGATGAGTCATGATATCTCAAAAGCAAGTACCGTACAGAATATACACAGAAATGTTTTTGTACATAAATATATTTTCTATAAAAATACATTGGGACTGAAAGCTCATTAAAATGAGCCCAAACACCATCAGTCTACTGTTATTCATTGAGAATTTTCTTTATAAGTTTACCCTCCACCTCCATCAGATCAGCTTGCTGTCACCATAATATTATATAGAGCCTGTAATAGTTAGGTATAGGGCCTGTATAACTTACATATTTCTACATCTGCTGCTGGTATAGGCATCCAAGTTGCCACCGGTGATGCAGCCTGTTCCTCGGACACTATTTCTTCAGGTTCCACAGCTTGGCTGTGCTCACCTACTGCAAAAAATAAATACAACCAATTAACAATAAATACAGCCCATGTTGTTCGCTGATAATGTAGCTTTCTGTAAGAGAAAGAATGTTTAGTTTTTGAGTTTATCCATACAAACAAACAAACATACAAAAAAATCAAACCTTTGTTATATTATAGTACTAGATTGTGCTATCCCACAGGAACCTTTTATTTTTTCGGGATAAAAAGTATCCTATGTCACTTTCCGGCCCTTGAACTATATCCATGCCAAAAATCAAGTTAATCTGTTGCTCCATTGCTGTGTGAAAGAGGAACAAACTAACAAACTTTTCAGATTTATAACATTAAGTATGATAATTATGTACTATAGAATGATGTCAAGAAAGGGATGAACAGACACCATTCAATGTTTAAGTACTTACTAATTGAATCCATTTGGGAGCCAGCCGGTGTGGGAGACGTCGGGGCAGGAGCAGCAAGTTCCTGCAAATATTGTTAAAATAAATGACAAACTAAAGAGTGACTAAATTATTGTGCATGTTTATATCTTGTTAGATGGAGCCAGTACCTATCATAGTTAGTTAAAACTTACTAGTAATACCCCAAGATTAAATAGATTACATTGCCCCGCTGCTAGTATATAATAATTGACGATAATATAGTAGTAGTACAACATAATAACCAGACTGATCCAAATGTAATTTAAGTAAAATGTTTTGTAAGCATAAAAGCACAAAGGTTTTGTACCTGTGAAAAGCCAGCTTCTGTGACTTCATTTAGACCAGTTGCAGCCTCAGGTCCCATTATCCGCAACACTCTTAGCTCTACATCAGTTAGCTTAGAGCTAAGAGGTGGCCCACCACCAGTACCACTAGCAGCTCGATGAATTCGAGCACTTTTCTTTTTTGTGTTTGATTTTAAGTCACGCCACACCTTTAGGAAATGAAAGCTAGTTAGAGCAAGCAAAAACAAGCAATTCCATGATCCAGAAAGAGCATTGCCATGAAAAGTAATGAGTCATATATTAAAATATGTGGATGTGCATGCACTCATTTATTAATTCAAAACAGCGCACAAACAGTATGGTAAGGTGGACTTTTAGCAGTAGGTACAAACCTTTTTCCACTGTTCCTCTGTTTTCTCTCCTCCACTAGCATCACTGTTGAGGAGAGTACACAATTCGGCCCAATGTTTATATATTTGGACCCTACCACTCGAATTCGCAGAGGGTTTATTAAGATCTCCATGCCTAAAAAGGAAGCCATAGGATTAAAAACAATTTTACTTCAACTGTGAAGATTGTAACAAGTTTTGCGTAAGTATACTTACTGCTCCATAAATGTCACCATCATATCAAACTGAGTGGGGCTGGTTCTTTTCATTATTTTACTTATTTCTTATGCAAATTAGCTCTTTGAATGAGATATAAAACCTTTGTTGTTGTGTTGACATAAACAAAGAATGTTTATCAGACGCTTCAGCATTTACATCAACCGTCCAAATGAAATAATGCACACAAATATATGTAACCTATGACGATTACGAGTTTCGCAACTTGGTCGTATAATAAAGCGATGCCAGTGCATAGACAAACACGGACATAGAACGTAACGAAACGTAAAATATTAACCACAAAAATCGCGAGTAAACGTTGTTGAGCGACTTTAATACGTAAGTGACTCGCACTCGCGCGTTTTACCTATAAGCGCGTAATGACGTTTACTCAACGAACGCGGACGTCAAGTTAACGTGTTTTTATCGTGTAACTCGCACTCAGCTTACTGGTTGGTTTTCAGTTTTGGTGGGCTGTTTGAGTACATTACGGTCAGTGCTCTTCTTCTTCTTCTTAGTTTTGGCGTCGCATTATTGTGCATTTGCCAGTGTCAAGTATTAAGTTTTAATAATTTTTGATAATATTTTATCAAAATAGTCACTGTCGTAGTCTCGTCATAGTCCAGTAAAGTCGCAGTCAAGTCCAATCATAGTCCAAGTCATACCTCAGTAAAGCAGTGGAGACTTTACTAGAGGCGTCTATGGAGTTTTGGTAACAACACGGGACAACATGATACGTCACATTATATCACTTGCCTACACTCATGCGCGTAAATCAGCTCATAATCAACGAAATACCACCATTTTTCACTAATTATCACGGATAAAAACACAAGTTTAACAAAATAATACAATGAGGCGACATGATTTTTCCGCGTTCCCGCCAAAACTCCGGTCAGTGCTCATAAATGGGCTATAAGGCCGATCTAGCAAACGCGCTTTTTTTTCGTTTGCAGAATAAGGTTGTCAACCTTATTTCATTAAAAATAGAAAAAAAAAAAAAAAAAAAAAAAAAAAAACCGCCTCTTTTCTCTAATTATTTGATATAAAACCTTTTTGAGATTTGAGGTCGGTATGTTTTCCGCCTCTTTTTCTAATTATTTTATACAAAACCTTTTTGAGGTTTGACGTTTGTATTTTTTTTTATGTTCGCTGCTAAAAAACAAAAGAAAGCTAGCCGGGCAGTAATTGATTTTCATATAACATTCCAGCACTGCCTCGGAGAGCAGTAATACAATTCCATATAACATTTCCTGCCGCACATTTTAAGGGAGAAATTACGAACTTTGTAACCCGTTTATGAACGAGTATTAAGACACTTTCCGAGTGGGTGTGGTATAAATATTTAAGGTATTTAATACCATACAACAAACCTGAGTTTATAGCCGTTTTTCACTCGGTATTAATAACGGTAACAGATAGACGCTTAAAATATTCACAGAATGTTTAGTTAAAATATATATAAATATTCAATATATTAATAAATAGTTACAATAAAATAAATATTGAAGGGATCCCATTTTCAAGCAAATATCTACAGAGCCACAGTCCCTAAGTGAAAGTAGGTGAAGGGTATAAAATCCTAAAAACTGTGGACAAATTAAATACAGTATTTCATTAGACACCGTACAAATTCTCTACGTTTGATGGCAGTACAACACAAGACATTGGCGAAATTGTGAAACACCCTCACAGAAGCCACAAACAAGAATTGAATTGAATTGAAGTGAAAGTAGTAAAAAAGCGCCGTCATACATACCGACTTAAATATTTACTCGTACATTAAATAATTCACAATGACCAGTTTTTTCGAATTTCGATTTTATGTCACCTAATTAGTGCTTGTAACTGAGCACTTTGGTATCGCGCGGCGTTGTAGTCAAATCTTGCAATCGCCTTACGACTTACTCAAAAGCCTGCCCACTACTCAGCTTGGGCAGAGTTTTGCCTCGGACAATTTTATGCACGATTGTGACTCTATAGATATTTCCTTGAAGGATCCACAGAATATTAAGTCGTATATTACCTTCAAAAATAAATATTTAAATTAAACTAACATATAATACTAACATAAATAGGGGCTTATACGGTAAGGAACCCTTCGTACCCGACTCGCACTTGGCCGATTATTAGTTTTATCCCTCTTGTAATAATCTGCCTCTGTTATTATATTAATTTTGAGTAAATACTTGTTTGTTGTAGGAGTGCCGAAAACATTAAAATTCGAGGTAATCAATGAGTCTGTTGTTGATGTCAGCGGGTCTGTGAAGATATCTTCAGATGGCCCAGAAATTAGCGGTATCACATTAGAAGACTATGCGGTAGCTGATGTTCCTAAGCCCCAAATACCTCATTGGCCCAGAGAGTTCGATATCCAACCATGCAAAGTGGATATAGCGCCGGAATCTAGATTTACCTTGAAGGTATGAAACACTGCAATGTAGAATGGAGAAATATATTTTACTGTAGGCATTGTATGAGTTTCACAATCAATTATCTACTTAGATAAGTACATCGTAAAAAATAAGATATAAAGCTTTTGAGATCATGAATATCGTGTAGCAGCAGAGGGCTAGCCTAGACAAGTAAAACGAGCCCAAACACGGCAGGTCTATCTTGTTTAGTACAGGAGTTCCTATGGCCACCTTCCGACTCCATCATCAGATCAGCTCCATGGTACCATATTATTGCATTGTCACGCTATATACTTAATATAGCGTGACAATGCAATGTATATAATTATGCGTGCAAAATTTCAGCTCGAAACCGGGAAGATGGTCAAATTTAACTCGCAATTTAACCCGATCTTACATACATACATTGCAAGTTAAATAAAAGCTTGTAAAAATTGACAATCAATGAAAATTAATACTTGCTACATATACGCTTATTGCACGTTCTCAAAATTCTTGTGCAGGTGACCCTGACAGCGAATCTGATAAGAGCAAACCAGACTTCTCTCGAATTAGAGCTGGAGAAATCCGACAGTCCACCGATAGTTCTACCAGTGTTGTACAACGCAATGGTTCCTGATATCACGCCCGCCCCCGACATCAAACTACGGGCTTGTTTTTTGGACTATGTATACAGGAATGAAATACAAATTTCATCGAATGAGTTCTCGGGATACTTTGTCGTGGATGATACACAGAACGTAACGTATAAAATTAACTCGTCACTTGTTTTCGTTCGTTATTAATGATCTGTCTTGATGTCTGTATAGAAATAAGGACTTTTGTTGCGTCCATTAATTGCAAGTTCGACTGACATTCGGCTGATCTTTATTTATGCCGACCTCAGAGCAAATAAAAAAATCAAGAGATAATGTTGTGAACAAACAAGTGAAGCCAACCAAAACTGCGCCTCGCCGTGTACAGACAATTACACACACACATCCATGTACAACAAAACTACGCCTTGGCTTGACAGTCGAACTATGGCGGCGCAACACCGACGCACTCACACATGTATAAAAAAACCGGACAAGTGCAAGTCAGGGTCGCACACCGAGGGTTCCGTAAAAATCCAGAAAATTTCACAAAATTGGGAAGTACGTTGTTAAAATATCTTTACTCATTATCACCATCGACAAAAGTTGTTTTTTTTTACTTTTCTCGTCATTCATCGAAAATTGTTAAAATAATTAAAAAGCTGTTTTAGCATGTGCTAATGAAGTTCTTTTATATGATGATACATGATACGATTTACGCACTTTGAATTTTAAACCCATATTTTGTGAATTTTGAAGCCCTATTTTTTTGTGATGTAAATAAAAATGTTTAGAATTCAGATTTATTCTTATATGTGTTCTCTAAGACGATGCTTTTCACCAAATTTCATAGTTCTATGTCAACGGGAAGTACCCTGTAGGTTTTGATTTTTGCGAGTGTCGAAATATGCGGTTTTTCACGACATAAACGGCTCTAACTTCTTTATATGATAACTGAGAAGTTTTTCCTTTACACAAATGTAAGAGATCATAGATATACGTATACGGTTTCAATTTCAACTCGATATCATTACGCGTTCCCGAGATAAAGAGTCTTAACATACACACAGACGGACAGACGGACAACAAAGTGATCCTATAAGGGTTCCTTTTTTTTCCTTTTGAGGTACGGAACCCTAAAAACCGGCGTCACAATACAATACAATACAAAAACACTTTATTGACACCACAAGTAGTAAAACATTACAGAAAAAGAAATAACGACAGAAGAATGGTACAAAAGGCGGTCTTATCGCTAAAAGCGATTTCTTCCAGACAACCTCTACTGTGTGGAAACATGTGATTGACGTGGACGGTGGTGTAAACATAAATGAATAAAGTAAAGCTATAAATATCCAAAAACAATAAAATACACTACATAATAATAGGCATACACAAATACTTCTTATAATACATACAATAAAAATAAACCTACTTACATACATATATAAAATTCAGATAGTTAAAACGTAAGCGATAAGTAATATCAGTTTTTAAAACTGCTTCTTCCTTGACTTGAGTCTTGAAAGATTCAACGCTCTGCGCACGCCTGATGGTCACCGGAAGGTCATTCCAGAGAGCCAAAGCCCGGACACAGAAAGAAGAATCGTAAAAGACAGTATTGTGAGATGGAGTTGATAGAAGAAGATTGCTAGATGACCTAAGATTGACAGAGTGAGTGTCACAGAGAAAAGTGAAGCGTGAGCTTAAATACGAAGGAGAAGAAGGCTTAAAGAGAACGTTGTAGAGAAGGGAAAGAATATGGGTATCACGGCGAAGACGGATAGGGAGCCACTTAAGCTTGTAACGGAATTGAGTAATGTGATCATATTTCCGAAGACCGAAGTTAAATCGTATGCAAAGATTTTGAAGGCGCTCGAGCTTGACAAATTGCTCCTGGGATAAGTCGAGATAGCAGGCGTCGGCGTAGTCCAAAATAGGGAGAAGAAGAGATTGTGCTTACGCAGCCTTGGTGGCAGTGGGAAGGAAATTGCGGATTCTTCTTAATGATGCAGAAGAAGCGTACAGCTTACGCTTAACAGATTGAATTTGAGGATTCCAAGAAAAGGAGCTATCGAAAATGATACCAAGATTTTTGACCTCAGAACTAAAAGGTATCGTAATACCGCTGAATACAACTTTCTTAAGAGAGGTGTGACCAATGCGTGCAATCATCCTGGAGCTACCGATGATGATGGCCTGAGTCTTACTGGGATTGATAGTGAGCCCGTGAGATCGACTCCAAGATTCCATACGGCATAGGTCATCATTGACTGCGGTGACAGCCTCGTCTAAGCGATCAATTGAAGCTTGAGAGTAAACTTGCAGATCGTCAGCATAGAGATGGTAGAGAGAAGTGATGTGAGAGGTAATAGAATTTATGAAGATAGCAAATAAAAGAGGAGAAAGAACACCACCTTGAGGGACGCCAGCACTAGTAACGCACCAAGAAGAGAATGTATCTTCAACACGTACTCGTTGCCGGCGACCGTACAAATAGCTATGAAACCAGTCAACTGCTGTAGGAGATATGTTAATAGATCGGAACAAAGCAAGAAGGATATCGAAATCAACAGTGTTGAACGCATTGCTGAAATCAAGCAGAGTGAGGACAGTAAGTTTCTTGTTATCCGTCACTTGACTGTTCAACGACGTTCCCTCTTGATTTTTTTATTTGCTCTGAGATGCCAACACAAATGAGCGAGTAACGTCAAAAACATTTTAGGAACACGTTTCCTTTATGACGACCCCTCTAATTTTAGGGCACTAAATATTTCGGATGATTTAATTAATTACTTTTATTCTAATTCGTGTTAATTATCTTAGGAAGCATTGAGTCCACATGTTGAAGTGTCAGTAAAAGAAGGAAAGATTGAGCCAAATTGTACGATAACTTTACCGATTTCTATAACAATGAGAATCCTCGGACCACAAGAATATACCGTAAGGTATTGTTTCATAAATTTTATTTATACAGTGGTATATTTTCAGAGATAATAAAAGACAAAACAAAAGTGTAAATAAAGAATTAAAAAGTAGCAAATCTACTAGCTAGCCCTGGTGTCAGAGTTTTTAAGCCGCCTGAAGGCCTCTGAACTGGCCAAATAAAGAATTGAAATAACAATTCCTTTCCCGGGGAATCCCTTCGTTAAAATGCATTACTTTACAATAGCAACTTTTTCGTTTTTATAATTTTACTTACCTAATATTTACAAACGAATATTTTTGTACAGACTAAAATTATTTGGTTTGTCGAAGGCGATTGATGTCTGTCACATCTCTGGTAGTGGTGTCCATCCCATAGTGACTTGTATACCGACGGCTCTGCACTGGGGGCAGGTCAAACTATTGAACAAATTCCACAAAACAGTGACTCTATGCAACGATTCCCCGGTTCACGTACGTTTTAAGGCCTTTGTGGTAAGTATTGTAGAGACACTAGTTTCTGCGCGCAGCTACCCGTGTGGTATTTTAGTTTTTATGCAATCCCATGGGAAGATTTTGTTTTTCTGGGATAAAATGTAGCCTATGTCACTTTCCGTCTTTCAAAATTATGTCCATGACAAAAATCAAGTCAATCTGTTGTTCCGTTGCTGCGTGAAAGAGGAACAAACCAACAAACACACTTTCGAAGTAAGGAAGTAGGTAACGTATTTATAATATAAGGATATTTAGTTTTAGTTTTTGATTGTATGATGGCAGAGTGTCATTTTTGTCACTGAAATTAAGGAATTTTGTTGAATGTTTTTCAAGAAATACTTAATACTTATCTGAGGCAGGGATGCACCTAAGCTATAATAACAAATGATCGTTGGATGATAGCGACTCGAATATGTACGCCCGAATTTCATGACCATTGCAACCGTCCCTTCATAATAGAAGCACCGTATCTCTTACTTCGTTGACGATGTGTGACTTAATTTATAGCTAACATATTTTTTTTCTAAGCTCAATAAAGATGGAAAATGGCAAATCGACCCTGCAGAAGGTTATATAGAACCAGAATCAGAAACCGACATAGCTCTACACCTCTACTTGGTCGATGCTAACACTTACACAAATAAAGCTGTTATTCAATTAGAGAAGATCAAGGATATTGTGAGTATAATGAGGGCTAATTATCGTAAATACTGAACTCTATGGGACGGAATTAGACTGAAAGAAGTTAAAAAACTCACTCGTCAATGTAACTCGTCAAACAGCTGTTACTGTAATAAATTCACACTCAACGGTATGAATGGAATATCTGGTTTTGCTACGTCTTTTGAAGTATTTTATTACCAAAGAAAAGTTGGTCCTATTTTTTATGAGTACAATGAGTTTCTTTCTGCTTAATATCTACGTTGATTTACAAAGGCATGGACTTTCATAGGTGTATGTATATACTCATCATTGTGAAAAACTTTTACTATAAGACCACCTGTGAAATTTCGAAAAAGAAAAACGCTTGGAAATGAAGTCGCGAAAAAAAACATGGTATAGCTGATTTCTTCTTCTTCGAAGTTGGTCCCATAGTAAAAGTCGGTCATAATTATGAAGCGATACTTTTAAAAGTCCCTGCCCTTTGCAAAATAACACCTTATGAATGTACGAATAAATAATAGATTTGTAAGATTTGTTACTTTTTAGTTGGTGCCTCTGTCGGCCACTGGTGTCGGGACTAGCATAGTGGTAGGAGACCTTCGAGACAGGATTGTTCTCGGCAGACATTTCACTAAAATCCCACTGAAGTGCAAGGTGACAATAGAAAACTGTGGCACTCGATTACATTCCCTTGAATGGAGCGAGCATTACAAGGCGCCGAAAACTAAGCAACTACCGCCTGCGTAAGTACATTTGAATTACTATTTTATAAATTGTTCTGTATAGTTTTGTAACTCAAGTTAATTATGACTATTCAGATGGACGCTAGTTCAACATTTTACAGTTTACTAATTCTAGAATTCATTTTATGAATAAAACTATCTTCAAAAATAAGTTTGGATACGGTACTACTAACCATAAAAATGCGGAAAAATACTGCTCCAAGAGAAATGTTATATCCTAGAAAATCTTCAACCATTCTACCAGAACAACATAATATATTGTATTTATTTATTTTTCAAATCGTAAATCTAAGTTCAGAAAATGTATTTTTATTTTATCTAGAGGTTTCTTCAGTTTGGATCCTAAAGTATTTAAACTAGCAGCAGGAGAAAAAATGGAAATGACAATCATTGGAGTGTCGTACAAAGTAGCTACCATAAAAGAAACATGGTTCTTGGTTGGCAGCGTAGAAGGGATCAACAAGAAAGAACTGCTCCTGGAATGTCCAATTGTCGCAGAGTTCGTCGATCCTAAAATAGAGGTGTCATCGTCAGTAATCGAATTTCAATACGATTACGGCCCTTATAGCGAATTCTACAAATTAACAGGTAAATGTATCTACTTAAATTTAATCTCCTTCTAAAAAGAAAAGCTTTTCAATTCATTGTTTTAACCCGTCCCTGTCTATCTGTGATATCACAACAGGTCCCAATTAAACTAATTGTGACATTTTGTTTTTCACTTGATTTCATAGAAAGCGTTTTCTTAGTTTATAATCTAAAATTTTGATTTATTTAAAACTCTCTACCAACATTCCTTTTTTCTTACTTGTTTTCAGATATTGTGAGCATAAAAAATGTATCCAAACTGCCTCTAGAACTGGATATTAGCTTGAGACCACCTTTCGCAATAATCCAGAAACGAAGCACCTACAAAGTAACATCTAAAGATCATGATTTGTGTTGCTGTATATGTTACGAAGAATGCGATTTAAATATAAATAAAGTGATCAGTGAAGTTGGTCTCCAAAGATCACGCACATTTATTGACTACTTGACTTTGAAGCCCGTTGAGCCACTGCGAGAAGGGCCTCTACATTTCTTTCAAAATATAAATAAAATAAAAATGGCCTTCAGTCTCACGCACTCCGTTCAGGAACGACTCGAAGATCAAGAAATGATGAAACTACAAATTTTGTTTGATACGAATAAACATCTTACCTTGAAATCTAGAGTCTATTCGGATATTATGAGAATGAAATTTCAAGGACACAAAAATAAGGTATACGTACTATGTGGTGGATTCATACGTTTTCCGCCATTAGAGTATCTAGTAGTGGCTATTGAAATTTGGGAACATCTATCCACCACAAGACGTAGGACTTTGTACCATGCTTCAAATATAGCAAATGGGATGCAAAGCAATATCGGCAATCAATTTTTGTTTGAACGGCCGCCATATTTTTCAGTCATAATAATAAGATCGGAAAATATTTTCCTATCTGAACTGTAGGCAGTTATTATAGAAAAGAAAAACAAAATAGATTTACATAACAAAACTTCTTAATTTAGGGACGGTATAAGATCATGCATGGCATGTACATTGTTGCAGTCTTTTATATCCTAGAAATGTAAAAAAACTGTACTTTAAAAAAATATATATATCCTTCTTTATTTTTATCTTTATTTTATGGCGTTTTTAGGGTTCCGTACCTCAAAAGGGAAAAACGGAACCCTTATAGGATCACTTTGTTGTCCATCTGTCCGTCTGTGTGTATGTCAAGACTCTTTATCTCGGGAACGCGTAAAGATATCGAGTTGAAATTTAAACTATATACGTATAACTATGACTTCTCGCAGTTGTGTAAAAGAAAAACTTCTCAGTTACCGTATAAAAAAGTTAGAGCAGTTTATGTCGTAAAAAACCGCATGTATTGATACTCACAAAAATCAAAACCTACAGGGTACTTTCCGTTGACATAGAACTATGAAATTTGGCAAGAACTGGCGAGAAGCAATGTCTCAGAGTACATATATAGGAATAAATCTGAAAACAGTACATTTTTATTTAAACCACAAAAAATATGGCCTCAAAATTCACAAAATATGGGTTTAAAATTTAAAGCGAGTAAATCGTATCATGTAAGGTATCATGTAAAAGAACTTCATTAGCACATGCTAAAACAGGTTTTTGATTATTTTAACAATGTTTAATTTTCGCTGTATGACGAGAAAAGTGAAAAAAAAATTGTCGATGATATAGTATAGAGATTTTAACAACTTACTTCCCAATTTTATGAAATTTTCTGGATTTGTACGGACCCCTCGGTGTGCGAGCCTGACTCGCACTTGTCCGGTTTTTTTATTTAAATCACAAAAAAATAGGGCCTCAAAATTCACAAAATATAGGTTTAAAATTCAAAGTGAGTAAATCGTATCATATAAAATAACTTCAGTAGCACATGCTGAAACAGGTTTTTAATTATTTTAACAATGTGTAATTTTCGATGAATGACGAGAAAAGTGAAAAAAAAAAACTTTATTGTCGATGTATAGAGATTTTAACGGCTTACTTCCCAATTTTGTAAAATTTTGTGGATTTGTACGGAACTCTCGATGTGTCTCGCACTTGTCCGGTTTTTTTTGGTGTTACCGAAAAAAAACGCGAGTTACGATTTGCTGGTGTGAGATTTACCGAAGTTATATTTTCTGTGCCATAAGTTTATAAACACAGAACCTAATATTATATTTAACTTTCAGGATGCGGTAAAAATGATAGGAACAATAAATTTCCCAAATTTGCTTGTTTTTCCACCACGTGTTGATTTTCAATGCATTTTAAACGCAAGTATAACAAGCAAAACTATAAAAATACAAAACATAACGCCCCTACTAGTATGCTACAAATTTCAATGGAAAAAATGCTCAATCTCACGAACAGCAATGGTAATTATTTTTTTATCACTAGGTAGATACTAAATTCTATTTAGTTAAATGTCGTTGATAGATGGAATGTCTGCAGTGGTATAATGTTTATAAGACTAAGGCATCGTACACACTATGCGGATGCAGTTGCGGTCCAGCAGCCCCAACACGGGAAAATGTTTGAAAATGCTGATTGCAGCCGGACTGCAACCGTATCCACATACCTAGTGCATACTAGGGTGTGGCTTAACCTAATGATAATTATGCAGCCACATTTACATATAAATGCTGCAATTTTTATTCTGTTTCTTTTGTTACATCCAAATTGATCTAGCGTTCCAGTCTAAGCATTCAACCAATGAATTTGTATTGTATTAAAATATTTAATGATTTTTCTTCTTTTCTCAAATAGCCAGAAACACCGAACGTTGACATTGTTAGCAAAGTTAGCATTGTAGAAACAGTTACCAAAGACTCGGAAATCACAGGTAACTTGGTTTCAAGTAAGAACAGGTATATGGTAGCATTCACCGCCATCATCGACAGCTTGTATCGATGCTTTGCCAGCAAAGCATTAAGATTAGCCATATACTGGGTATAGTATAGATAGGCCTCCTTTTCTTTGTGCTAGCGTTACCTTTTTCGAGCTAATATCATCCACAAATGAATTGCAACCATGGTCATGCTATATTTATTGTTTGAAATATAAGTAATAACCATATTATGATGGTACTTGTTTTATTGTATTACATGATCATTTTTTCAGAGAGCAATATAGATGAAATGTTAGTTTGCCCCGCACCGTCAGAAGCTGGAGCTCCAAATGAACTAGAGGAAGATCCGAGAAAAATAGCGTCCATTGAACATAAACCCGTAATTCTTAACTCTATATCTCAAGCGACCTCAGAATTCGATTTTGATTTCATGAAATCAAAAGTCATTAAGAAAATAGCACCAATGCTTGATACGAATTATAAATTACCGTTTGATTGGATATGGAAGCTACCTAAAATTTCAAAACCAATCAAAATCGATATAAACGAAGTTATTCAAGTGACTCCGCACAGAGGAATTTTGAAACCTGGCGAAATCCAACATGTCCATATAATATTTAGACCAGAAGTAAACATTAACGTCAAAGCTACATTAGAATGTGAAGTTTTGGGAGGACCATCCGAAACGATCACAGTTACAGGCCAAAGTTCAGATTTAGTATATCAGTTAAATACTCAAAAACTCAATTTTAAAATAAGATCATTCCATGAAAATGCTACCGAAGAAATACTTATTACTAATATTGCTCCGTTACCTTTTGAATACAAAACGTATTTAAATGAACCAAAATTTGATAATGAATTGGAAGGAACAATACTAGATTTAGTGCCCCCAGAAAAACTACTAGAACACGAAGAAAAGGCACAACTAAAAATTGTCATGAGGCCTGGTGTGGTCGGATATTTCAACAGAATATTTCTTCTGGAAATAGAGCATTTGCCACATATTCCAATAGAAGTCTTTGGATGGGGAGTTATTCCTCAAATTTATTTAACTCTGCCTAGACCTGCTTTGATTCAAGTAAGTAATCAAGGTTAATCCAATAAATGGCGATAACTTACATGTAAAATTAAACCTAAGACTATACTTGTCTTTGAAACTTAATGTGTAGAATACATTACCAAAATGAGTTATTTCGTTACTGATTTTGAAAATACAATTAGTTATTGGACTAAAGGTACAATTACAATCAAATTGCTAAATAAGTTTTTACAAACAGATGGACCGAGAGTTTGGGTACCAGGCCATACCTTCTTTAACATTGGAATATTTGCAAGCAGTTAGTAAAATATTTATGACAACTTGTGAAGATTCAGAACATGTTAATTCGCCAATCACGGAAAAATGTTTTGAAGATGAAGACTTTCAATATGACTGGCACATTTGCTCGTCCTCGGTAAAATTGTACTGAACGATAGATACGTATTTTTATCTGTACCTACAATGTGGCCAATTTTAAAGGCGCCATCGTAAATTTAATAGCAACTTACAATGTTGCTGTTTCTTTCAAATGCATATAGAAAAAGAAAGTCAATTTTAAGTTGCTAATAAATCTACGATGGCGCCTTTTAAATTGGGCACAATGTACATGTGTAGTAACTTTAAAAAGTAATACGAATCCTGTTATTTTTTAGGATGCATATCCTACTGTTATGGATATAGAATTGGCTATCGAAAGAATGCTTGTGATCAAGCACATAAAAACGCGACCAGAAATTTTGACAGCCTATTTTACAACTTCGAAGATGGGACCTATACCAGGGTTTCACACAACACCATACGTAATTGATTACGGTGTAGTAATAACTGGTAGCACGGTAAGAGAGCTGAATAATAAAATTGATAGGAATACTTTAAAGAAATAATATCATAAGTAGGATAATAAGAATTATTTGTTGATATTTGACCAACGACTGCTTGTGGGTAGTCCCTAACTGGATTTGGAGACCTCGCTTGCGATAGCGCACGGTACGGTTGAATAGTCATAAAATATTTTTGCACAGTGTGTGGACCTGCTTTTACCAGAAAAGATGCTGGTTTTTCAACAGGTTTCTTGCTCGTCTGAAATCATAAACTATGGGCCGATACCAACGAAGTTGCACTTTGCCAGAGGCACCAATGTGCCGTTTTGGCTAAATATAAAACTTTGCGGGAAGCTCATGCCTGGAGAAACCGGCAAACTCGATGTCGTATTTTCGCCAACATCAAACGACTTCAAACAGCTAGAAGAAAATGTGGAATGGTCGTTTAATTTAGAGGTAAATAAAATTATATTAACATTCATTGATATTATAACACCGTAAAAATAAAAATTCAAACATACATATTTACAGTGATCATAAGCCTTGAAACAAGTGGTTCTCATAAAAAGGCATACTTGTATGGCATAATCTGACATTAGGCTCAATTATGAAGGCTTAACTTGACATGTTTAAAATTAGTAAAAATTTAGCTGCCCTTAAAATTGCGACCTTATTAGAGAAGGAGACCAAAACTTTAAAATTTTATTTAGAGCTGCTATTTAGAGCTGCGTTCAAAATTGTGTCTACTGTCTTTATAATTGAATTGATTTCATTATGGCTGGTTCTAGGTCCCCTACGGAATAACGATACCAGTAACAATTATGGCATTATGCGCAGTTCCATATTTAAGTTCAAACGTATCCGAAATTAATTTTGGACCAGTTAGATGCGGAGATAAAATTATGTGCACAATACCGCTTAAAAATGTGTATGTACCAATTTATTGTTCTTGTTACATATTTTTAATATCATTCTACACTCATCAATAATATGGTAATAAGTTTAACTCCCTACTAATATTATAAAATTCAAAGGGTCAAAAATAATGTTACAATAACGAATCGTAATATTTTCCATGAATATAGTTGTATAGTTTGAGTTACAGATGACATAATAAAACTACGGGTCGCAGCTAGGCTATAATAAAAAAAATATTCTGATTGTACTATTGAAAGTTGTTTTATTTATAGTGGGAAACCAACATGTGTTTGGTATGTGACGCTGAAGCTAAAACCATCAGGCCCTACTCCTATGACGATTATGAACACATCTGGCAAATACGAACCAGAAGAAGGAGGGTGGCTCAGCATAGCTTTCAAGCCTACTATGGAGGTTTGCATTTAGAAAAATCATAAATACCAATCAATAGGTACGCAAATAAAAAAAAAACAACGGGTTACACTGTTATGCGGTAAAATACAATTTCACACTCGCGCAAGAGCCCTACGCCATCTTACGAATTTTTGGTCAGATCACGTGTCCTGACACGAGTTTAACATTTTTTACTCATCCAGCCTTCATGAAAAATTTGAATTAAGACATTGGATACTTGGATTCAAATAGGTACATATTTATAGTGTTTGTAGTTATATCAATTCGATCAAGGGTGCGCAGAATGTAGACATTAGATAATCGTCAATAGAATTAAGTATCGAGAAAAGTATGCACGGCTGTACTTTTTTGCTCGACTTATTGGACAGATTATTTTGTAATATAAGCTATTCTTGTACTGTTACAGATGATTTATGAAGGCATGCTAATATTCAGGTTTCACATGAATCCAAACAGAATGACTATTCCAATATTTGGACAAGGCATCATACCGCATGTGCACGTTATTGGGCCAAATATTACGTTCCCGCCAACGCTACCGTGGTCGAAAACGTCAGATATATACTTTGGATTGACGAATCCTTGTCCATTTCCAATTGAACTCATCATAGCACACTGCGATGAGTAAGAAATGTTTAAAGTCTATTTAAATCTTTTATTTAAAATTTTAAAATGATGTTCTTAGTTTATTGGACTCACGCCCATTGGCGTAGCTAATTTTTCTCTATCAAATGCCCACGTTTTCTCACCCCAGAAAAAAATATTGAATTGAATTTCAAGTTTTGAGGTGGGCAAACACGTTTCTAGGGTGTCTGTGTGCACTGTCCACCTGTGCCACAGTTTTTCAAGAATTCCAGGTTGACCCCGAAGCAAAAGTTGTTTTATTTTTATTTTTTATATTTCGAATAGGTTCGCGTTTGACTACACACTGCCTGATGTTGAGCAGATGTGCGGTCTAGGGTGCACGCTTACCTAGAAGACTCCTATTTACTCGGGATTTGAAGACACGCACGTTGTACTTTAACGGAAAGACAGACCCAGGCAAAGCGTTCCACTTTCTGGCTGTTCGTATGAGGAATGAGGATTCGAAACGCTTCATGTTCATAATAATGATCTGATTCACTCCCTTTCGTCTTAGCATAGCCCATGCAAATAAACCTGTATATTAGATCATAGCAACGGCCACATCATTATTATTATTAGATAGGTAATTACTTAAAGCCGTAATGTTGTCCCAGGCATTGGAAAGAAGAAGAGGAGATATTCCAATTGCTGTTCAAATATTACAATAAGCCAGAAGAGATGTTAGTGCCAGCTATAAAACCCGGAGCAACAATGCCTTCGGAAATTAGACTTTTCGTGAAAGAGCTTTATGACCGAGTAAAAAAGTAAGTCGCTTTGCATTTTACACAATTTTCTAATATCATTACTATTAGTACGAATTCGCTTCATTAAAACTACCGTGAGTATTCATCATAACTATAACAGAATACGGAATAAAACTCACGTTATAATTATACGGTCGATCCGCAAGAAATCCGACCAGTTTCGGAGTATTTAGAACTCCATCCTCAGGGAATACGCGCACCCCCAGTCGCCAGTCGACGGTTAGTTATTAGTACGAATTGTTTTAAATCCGAAAGTGTCTTTGTTTGTTACCCTCTTACGCAGCGACAGAGCAACGGATCGTCTCGATTTTTCGCATGGGTAGGATACTTGATAGTCCAAAGTTCGGACAGGATCTGGCTACTTTTTATCCAAGAAAAAAATAAAGATGCTGTGAAAAGCCGCGTGCAAAGCTTGTCTAATAAGACTTATTAGAACCCCAATAACATAAAATTACCTTTAATATTATATTCCTCTGTTGAGTCTAAAATTACTCGTTGTTACTTTTGATCCCAACATCCACAAACATCATAAAAACATGAATGTTTTAGAATTAAAGAAGAGGAAACTTCACTGGCAACTAAATCGACTTTTCGAGCTCCACACGTACAAAAAGGGTAAGCTTGCTTTTGATTACACTATAAGCCCGATTACAGAGGCGCCAGCGTAAGTATATTAGCTAAATAGCATATTTCTATTTCTTTTTCACTTTAGGCATTTGATAGAGAGAACGCCTTTTACGCTGCTATTTAATTTACGCTGGCGCCCCTGTAATTGGGCTTTATGAAAATATAACATATTAGTACAGTAGAATACAGGTTATTTTGTTTCTTTTACGGATCTCCTATTTCTGATTTTCGAGAGAGACTCCGAGCAAAGTAAAAGCACAAGTAATAGCACTACAATATTACTGTTGTAATTTTTGGTTTTTTACTTACAAAAAAACAACAAAAAACATGGATGATGCAGAAAAGGGAAAAGTCCAAAAGGTACACCAAAAAATAAAGAAGTCGCTAAAGAAGTACCTATACGAAAATTCAGAACTGAAGCAGAAATACTGGCTGGTTAGTACTTTTACTTAAGATAAGTGTTTATTGGTATAAATGTTTACGATTAGTGTAATAATTTATCATATCGACTAGCTTTTACCAACAAAAAATGCTATGTCCATTATTTAAAGAAACACGTAAACTATACTGACATACATTTATTAGTTTGTCAGCTACTTAGTACTAATAATAAATATGATGAAAATGTGGCTAAGCCTTAAAAAACATTAAAATTATACTTTTAGATGAAATAAAAGTTATGAAAGAAGCAGGCGTAGATCCACTAAAGAAGTGTCTACACGTTTTTGAAGAAATGACATCTAACACGAACACAGAAAATCAGAAAGGCCTTGTAGTGTTTTTTCATGGAACTCCATGTGAAGGTATGTTTACCTGACTTCTGCACTAAAGTTCCCCTTACTTAGCGGGTCTGCACCAGAGAGAGAGAGAGAGAGAGAGAGAGTATGAAAGGCTTCAGCGTGACAGATAGATGACCTACTACCCAAACAGCTAAACATATAAACTTGAATGTTATGATTTTATTTTGAGTGCTTTCCACACTAGATTTTATTTCAAAGAGTTATCTTTGTGATAAGTATTTCAAAAATCTGTAGCGAACGCAGGATTTGAACCTGCCCCTTCAGATCACTATCACACTATGTTTAGCTGTTTGATATAAACTTGAATTTTATAAATTCGACCCCTACTACTCGCTGATAGAGTTAGCCTTCCTCTTAGTCATCATAGCGGATACTTAAACTGTTATAATGCTAATCAAACAGCAAACAACAAATTTAATTCATTTATGTTTTCAGAAATGCAGAGTCAAGAACTGGCCTATACTTTGGGAATGAGTTTAGGTATACCAACAATGTCTATTGATTACTGCATTGTTGCAGCTCTTTGCGAAAGCGAGTGCCCTGCTAAGGAACTGATAGTATTAGCAATCAATGAAAGTTTTGATACAATACGAAAACAGTCTAGAGACGATGACAACGATGCTGAAGAAACAGAAGGTGAGGGTTATAGAAAAGCACTGTAATCTATCAAAAATATAAAAAAAAAATCCTACCATAAATAATATAATTTAAAGTAAATAGATAAGTATACCATACCAAAAGCCTGTAGTTAAATATTTTTCTATTTAAGCTAACAATAAGCTTATGTGTCCTACAATAGCATTATTATTCAGCAAAAAAATTCACAAATGATTACGTAGTTTAGCAATGCGAATGACTATACGATAATTTACTTACATAATTATATTTATGTTACAGACATGTTTAAAGAAACCGAAGATGATTTCGACATAATGTTAAAAAAGATAAATTATATTGCAAGCACTAAACTTGCACCGACTCCACGGTCCAAAGCTAGCGATAAAAAGAAACCAGCCAGCTCATCTGCTGCATCACATTCTGTTTTGGGACCATCCGGATCACCAACGATGTTTCAAATGGTTGTTTTAATGTTATCATTATCAACGAACTTTGGCTACTATTATATTATATATGGCTATATTATATTGTTTCTGGGTAACAGGAAATAAGACACATGATTTATAACACAAGATTCTATCTTTGGACTGAAATCATCAATAGCATATCTATCAGATAGTTTCATGTTTCATGATATGGTATGGTATGGTGGTTCATGACATGATCATATAACTATTAAACAGTTGCACGGATTTTTTTTTCATCATGAATAATTCCGCTTCTGACTACCATCTCGTCTATAATACCTAGTTAAATCATGGGTAGTTTTTATTATAAATTTAAATAGTGACTTAAAATTTGGCCACCGTATCATTTCATTGCAATAATGGTCTAAAATTGAATTATTTTAGCCTGGTTATAGTATTGTTGTGACAACGGAAAATGGTAGTAGAAAAAATAAAGCCATTTCATATTTATATTTATTTCAACAGGAGCTAGTCCAGGAGTTACTTGCAGATTATTTTAAAGCACACAGATTTCAACGAGGATTTGTAATAGATTCGCTGACAAGCGCGATGGTGAAAATTCCTCAACTAGTGCTGACCACAGTACTAAAATGTATTGCCATAAAGAACGTACATCTTGTACTTTGTCAATCTGATTTCGCTAAATGGGCACAAGCATACGAAGAAAATCTACGAGAGCACGAGATAGTTGATGAGTGAGTATCAACGAAAATGACAAACCTATCACAAACAGAAGAATAATCTAGAAATTTCTTTCAGACCTTAGTCATAAAGATGCTGGATACAACGTTAACGTAACGTTTAGTAATTATTTATAGTCCGAAATTGGCGCCTACCAGATTCTACATAGTATTAAAAAGTACCAAATAGAAAAACTAGTGATCTCAAAACAGTGAAAATTTTAACATTGGATTTTACTACCTATCATATTTATTTTAAATGTGTACAAAATGTGTTTTTAGATTAATTCCTCGAGTATACGATGCAGAGGAAATAGAAAACATCGTTAAATCATTTGATGATATGGACGCAGAAGAATTCGAAAACTCTTCTGCAGAACTCAAGGCAATCTACGTTGCCAATGGTTTAGAGCAACGCAGAAAAAAATATGCTGAAAGAATTGGGTTAGATTAACTAATTAATTAATGTTGTGGTATATAAGTGGTTGCATGAGACGTCGATCAAAGCAATGTGCATCGCAGCTTACTTGTGTAGTGATTAGTGATATATTACGGCTAGGGAATGCAATCCAGTCGACATTTTCAATCCCGGTATTGGCGGGATTGACCAACCTAAGCGACTGGGATCCCGGGTATTACCCGGTTCCCGGTCGATAAGACGTATTTTTCAAAAAAAAGTCGGACAAGTGCGGGTCAGGCTCGCATACCGAGGGTTCCGTACAAATCCAGAAAATTTCACAAAATTGGGAAGTAAGTTGCTAAAATCTCTATACAAAAAGTTTTTTTTTTTCACTTTTCTCGTCTTGCATCGTAAATTATACATTGAAAAATATGATCAAATATATTGTAATTTATCGTTATTTAATGTTGCAGAAATCGCCAAGATCTAACTGGCAAAAAGGAGAAAGGAAAAATTGGTATTTATTTTGTTTAAAGATTTATCCTAAATAAGGTAGGTACTTCCGTTTACAGTTAGGTAAATGAAATATATTTTTTACGTTGTTTCTGCAGAAAGTATGAAATCTGTAGTGGCGATCGAAGGGAGCGAGCAGAAGAAAAAAATTAGAAAGGAGGACACACGTACGTATAACCATTACCTGAAAAGTATTACTAGCCTCAGATTGTATGAGAGCCTTGAGATTCTTCTGCAAACGTCCGCAATATAAATGTACTAGGGCATTGAAGTATCATATACTAGGATATATTTATATATCGGACGTTTGCAGAAGAATCTCAAGTCTTCGCTTCTATCGTTCCTACCTAAACAACGCGTTGTATTCTTGATCGAAGTACGCTACATTGCAGTGTCAGTAAAGTGGTAATGAGATTATGTACGTTTGATGTGAACTTATTTAGTCTAAATCAAAGCGTGATATGTGCGATGTCATGCTAAGTCTCATAACAATAACTAATTAGCATTTTTCAGTTTATTTTTACAAGCTTTTATTTAACTTGCAATGTTTGTATGTAAGTATGTAAGTTCGGGTGGAATCTTGCAAGTTAAACTTGACCAACTTCCGGGTTTTCGATTAAGCTGAAATTTTGCACGCATATGTATATTGCGTGACAATGCAATATTATGGTACCCTGGAGCTGATCTGATGATGGAGTCGGAAGGTGACCATAGGAACTACGGTACTAAACAAGATAGACAAGTTGTGTTTGGGCTCGTCGTGTTTTACTTGTCTTGGCTGTCACTCTGCTGCTATATGATATCCAGGATCTCAAAAGCTTGTATTTAAAAGTTAATTTTTTATAATAATTTATTCACTTTGGGCATTCGATAGAGAGAACACTTTTACGTTGCTGTTAAATTTACGATGGCGCCTTCATAATTGGGCCTATAGTGTCATCGCACTTTTACCACTGAATAAAACAATCAATACCTTGAAGTAAATGACAAATAATAGCCATAATTACAGGAAAACCAACCAATGAATATTTACTGATGAACAGCAGATATAACGAATACTTTAAGAATACGTATGACAATTTAGTCCAAATTGCAAACAACTGGCTTTTCGACCAAGCTGATGTAGGTAGTCCATTGTATGGTCTTAATGGTCAAATTACGGGTGTGGCGCAGAAAAAGGCAAAGAAGAGATCAGAGATGCATTTGGCGGTATGTTTAAGTTAACCAGCTAAATACAACAGCTTCAAATTATTGGCCTTATTTTAAAAATGTGATTGGGTTTATTTTAGGTATCTGAAATAAATTTAGATGAGCGAGGATTCCCACTGACATTGATAATGTCCTCATGCTCTAACTACAAAGAAGCATTAGTGAAAATGTTCCACAAAGCGTCATTTATACAAGAAGCTCTTAAAGACGACGAAAAGAATGACGTCCTAAAATGCCCAGTCAAAAAGAAAGAGTATACTGTTCTGCTCCCCAAAACGTTCCCTGCGATACACCATGAACCTTCGCTGAGGTGGAAATTTTTAGACGAAATACCAGTGCGTATACCTATCCTTTATAATGAACGATTATTTTGATTTACTTTGTACTGAACTAAATATAACTTTTTTGTTTCAGATTAAGAAGTGTGAATGTAATCAAATTACTGACCTTTGTTTGATAGATGACTCTACTCAAGAATATGTTTTAGATATTCTTTCTAAGTGGCACTGCACATGTGGCAAAAAGGTAAGTAAATATTTCAAAATATTTTTTCTAAATGATGTAGTTTATAAAAATGACTGAATTGAATTAAATGATTCGCCCCTTTCGTTGATTGATAGGTAAGCTCGTGTCAAACGTCTACAAGCGAAATCCCATCGGCGACAGTCGATAAAGTACCAACAGAGGAAAGCGAAATAGACATATTATATCCACAGCCATTGCGCAAAATACAGTCGATGGAAAGTACGTATTTACTGCATTATTATTTATTCTGTAGTACCTATCACCAGTCTGACCTTTACCCAGCAATGGGATAAAATACAAGTTAAATCTAGACACGCGAAAGCGTGTCCAGTCAAGACAAAGAAAAAGCTGACGACGCGACGTGTGTAATATTACACGAACCATTTCGAGCCACTTTTGACCCCTTCATAACTCGAAAACGATTTAACCTAAGTACATGAAATTTAGCCTTTTGTTTAGCTAGCCTAGAATAAAAAAAATCGTTAATTTTGCTTCATCAGTTATTGACATACGAGTATTAACGTTTAAAAACCGAGGATTCATTGACTGATTCACTGACTGACTCACTGACTTATAGATCAAAAACCTAACCCACTTCCACATGACTTAGAAACGATATTTGGCATCAAGGTAGACTATTACGCATATACAAAGGAAAAAATCTAAAACTTCGAACTTTTACCCCCCAACCCCCTAATACTGGGGGATGAAAACTTTCACTAATGTTCATGCTAGAAGTCTAAAAATTGATATGAAGGCTCTTTGTTATAAATAATAAAATACGTATTTCAGAATTTTAATAAATCACCCCCCAACTCCTAAATCTGGGGGATGAAAGCTCGTATGAAACTTTCACTAATTTTCATGCTAGAAGTCTAGAAATTGACATAAAGGTTCTTTGTTATAAAAAAAATACGTATTTCAGGGTTTTTAATAATTTACCCCATACCCCTAAAACTGGGGGATGAAAGCTTGTATGAGACTTTCACTAATTTTCATGCTAGAAGTCTAAAAATTGATATGAAGGCTGTTTGTTGTAAATAATAAAATACGTATTTCAGGGTTTTTCATAAATCACCCCCCAACCCCTAAAACTAGGGGATGAAAACTTGTAAGAGACTTTCACTAATTTTCATGCTAGAAGTCTAACTATTAATTTGAAGGCTCTTTGTTATAAATAATAAAACACGTAGTTCAGGATTTTTATTAAATCATCCCCCAACCCTTAAAACTTGGTAATAAAGGTTAGTATAAGACTTCCGCAAGTTTTGAAGCTAGGAATCTGAAAATAAATAAAGTACTTCTTGTTATAAATAATCTACAAAAAGAAGTGAAATCTGACAAAAACATTTCAATGTGAAAGCCAAGACCACAGTTCGCACTTTCAAAAAGTTGTCGGATCTTATATAGAGCCAAGCTTCTAACTCTACACGTCTTAACTCTACAAGTCCTTACTTCTCAAACTCTACACCTTATTCAATATATGTGGATTGGCTGTTTCGCTAACTGCACATGGGCGTAAAGTGAAGATTAATTAATTATTCACTGTTCACATACAGCCTTGGCCAAAAGTATTAGGCACCCTGTATTTTCACTCTATCTTCTAAACTAATTTCATTCCTTTTTGGCATTTTTAACAAAATTAGGTGTCAATTTAATCACATCAACAGAAATGAAAGCTTGTTTACTTGTTAGAGTCCAGAACACAAGTGACCAAACATTAACTGATAAGACCGAAAGAAAACCGAATCCTTTGTTTTCGGTCACCAAGTGTTTTATTACCTTAGCAAATTGCTTGATATTCTAAGAAATTACTTATGACCCCGGTAAGTCGTTTAAGATAAGCACTCAGTTATTGGTTAAGTAGTAAACATGCATTCTGATTTTTTAAAGGTGCCTAATACTTTTGGCCAAGGCTGTATATTAAATAAGGTGTAGAGTTTGTGGAGTAAGGACTTGTAAAGTTAAGACGTGTTGAGTTAGAAGCTTGGCTCTACATAAGATCTGACAACTTTTTGAAAGTGCGAACTGTGGTCTTGGCTATATTTCACATGGAAATGTTTTTGTTGGATTAAAACATACTCAAGTACATAAGCTGATTGGAAAATGTTTTATGGAGTACTATGACTACTGAACGTCCGCATCGCTCGCTAAGCAGTAGCAGTTAGCATAAGCTATTCCATATATTTCTCATAGCTAATCCCGAGTATTCACAAAATACCAATTTCTGTGTGCTCCTTTCCAGTGGTAACGTTTATCTGCTTCGTGTGACTTTAAATTAAATATTAGGCACACGGTCTCTGACCCCGAACTAAGCAAAGCATGTGATATGGCTGCCAGAGACTGATACTACAAATACAAATTTTAAATACATACTTACATAGATAGCTCCTAAATACCATCCAGACACAGAGCAAACACCTATGTTCCTTTACATAAATGCTTGCCCTGGGTGGGCATCGAAACCACGCCTTTTTGATCCAGAAGTCAGTCACCAGCCATGGAGTCACTAACCATCCATGGACTGAGCTACCGAGGCAGTCTATAGTAACTCTAGGCACAGTCAATGATTGGATATTATATAGATTTGCCTAAGTATTGTACCTAGTTTTCAGAGAGCGTAACCTCCTTTTCAGTCATGTCCTTAGTTTGAGTAAATGTTTTAGCTCCCACTCATACTGGCGCTCGTATAGTATTACAACCCGGAGACCTATTGAGATGCAAATATTCGTTTAGTCCACGATTAGAAGGAAATTTCGGTGTAAAGCGGTTCATTGAAGTTTATGGATGGCCAGACTCGAGAATAGATATTAGCGTTACAGGAATTTGCGACATACCCCGGTAAGAGGAGCAGTAATAGTATTACTGAATTGAGTATAGTTTACAAAATTATTTTATTGATTTCACTTATATTTAATTTTCAGATTGGATAGTAGACCAAAGAAGATGTTTGAAAACTTTGTCAGGAGAACTATAGAGGATAAAGTTTATAAACTGACGTTTTTGGACGACCAAAAATTTTTCGAGTTTGGTCCAATATTTACAGGAACAATGCGGTAAGAGAACCTAAGACAATAAAGTTTTTTTTATGATGCAACATATTAGTGGCGATTTCAAAATATCATTAATGTTACACAAATATCCAATAGATTCAATGTAACTAAGATATAGAACTGGAAAACTTATTAAAATAATGATTATATGTGTATAAATAAGCATAAGAATGTGTAAAGAAGAAGCTTCCATACAGATACCACTGAATGAAATAATTAGGCACCTATACTTTCTTTCTAATTTCAGTATATATGAAGAAGAATATTTTATAGACTTGAAGAATTCTTCGCTTATAACAGCAGAAGTTGAGATTGAATTCTTGATAGAGACGACAATATTTGAAATAAACAAAACAAGCATCACTTTAGAGGTGAGAACACGGCACAACTAGCTGTATATGATCGATCTATATATAGGTGTTAATTTACAAAATATCAATATATATATATATATATATATATATATATATATATATATATATATATATATATATAAGAAGAAGGATATTTTTAAATAAGTTATTCTGGTCATTTTGGTCTTTTCTTAATTGTTTGAATAAAGTAAGTAAAGTCTCCACCGCTTTACTGATAATTGCGACGCCATAATTTTTCGCGTCCCCGTCACAACTCCGAATTCGATATTGTGCTCAATGCCTGTGAATTTCTTGCAGCCTGGTAGTCGAGACAAATTGAAAATAACAGCAGCACCAGCGGAAGTGGGTGTTCATAAAAGCGTCCTGCTATTTTGTGTGAAAGACAACCCAGAAATAATCACCGTTACGATTGGATGCAGTGGTGTGGTACCCAACGTGGAAATATTACCTCTCACCAAAACTATCGGTAAATAAATCAGTACATCAGTACCTATTTGAATTATACCTAAGTGTTTTTTTTGGCGTTTTTCTACTACATCGTAAGACACGGAGTGTTGTTAGTCAGACTTGCATTTGTCCGGTTGTAGAAATTGAAAATGAGGGCAACGCTGATTTCACATTGCTTTATACCTACTAAATATGAAACAAACGGATGTCATGGTTATAATATTATTGACACTGCTTTCAGATTTTGGGAAACTCTTGCTCTACCGGAAAGAAAACGACAGGTTTATAGTGAAAAATGACTCTATACTGCCAATAATGTGGGTTATACCGAACGATGAGGATTTCAAAGAAGATTTCATAATAGCGCAAACAACTGGGATTGTGTCTAGGCAGGACAACCAAGTCGTCCCCGTCACTTACATCGCTTGTAGAGTTGGCGTCATCACGTCAATAATGTTAACTATCCATGTAATTATCTTTATTTTTAATTATTATTTTTGGAGCTATAGTGGGTTTAGGTTTATTTGAGTGTGATTGGATTGCAGAGAATCAATGTATGCCAACAATCAGTTGGAGCTGGGTGTGACGAAAATAATCATAGTGTAGTAGACATACATTCTCTACGAACTATTTGTGTGGCATAGTTTGCGAGGTCGTAGTACTAATCTATAGGATAATGACCTCATAGAGTTTAGAAAACTGAATTTAGCGCGTTTCTTCGGTCTTACTTGTCTCTTATTTGTCTTAGTGGATGGAACACAATAAACTAAAAATAAACGTAGACAAAACTAAAGTAATGCAATTTAATTCATATAATTCTAATACTTTACAACTTGATATTAATTATAATAATGAAACTGTTCAGAATGTAAACACATATAAATTTTTGGGACTAACCCTCGACAATCATCTGAATTGGAAAGCCCATGTTGATGTTCTGTGTAGGAAACTTGATCGATTTGTATTTGCATTGAAGAAAATTAGGCATACTGTGTCTTTGGAGGCGGCGTTGGCAGCTTATCACGGGCACGTGGCGTCTCTCTTGAACTACGGCCTAATCATGTGGGGAAACTCAGTTGACGCAGACAGAGTGTTCAAGCTTCAGAAGCGCTGCATTAGAGTAATAAATAAAGCATGGTTTTTGGATAGCTGTAGGCCGCTCTTCAAAAAGTGCAACTTACTCCCTTTACCGTGCATGTATATTAAAGCCATGTGTATTTTCACCAAAGAACACCCCGAATATTTCAATAAACGTAATGACATCATAACACGTCAAAAAAGAGCTAAGTTCACAAGCCTATTATATCAACCTCCTGCCAGAAAAGACATTTACAAAAGAAATGTTTATAACATGTGTATAACGATATATAATAATGTACCTAATGAAATTAAAATATTGAACGGGAATAAATTTAAGAAAACACTAACCGACTGGCTTGTAGCGAATTGCTTTTATAGTATTAAGGAATATAATAATGTTAATAACTTATAGATTGTACTGACGCACCTATACAAGAAATTAATGTAATAAATAAATATTTGCACGTCTGCTTGCAGACTGAATACAATGTAAATATAAGACTAACCAATTCTGACTTGTATTGTACATATATTCTGAGCAAATAAACAATTTGATTTGATTTGATTTGATTACTCAAATCTTTGACTGACCACGACATCCACGTGGCATTTTTATTTGTTTCGTATTGATGGACCACGTCCTTATAGCACGTTGGATGCACGACTTATTTTATTTTATATTGATGGACCACGTCGTTGTTGCACGTTGGATGCACGACCTACGCACATTTTTTTGTTCCATATTGATAGTCCACGTCCTTGTTGTACGTTGGATGCACGACCTATGCCAAACTGGTGCGGACTCTTACATTATGGTCTGCGATGATGGCTATCAGTTTTGTGTTTTATGTGTCTTATCCAGCGCAACCCTAAGTAACTATCCCGTAGTGATAAATTCCGTCATACAAATTTAATCACACCTAGGTATGATTAAAGTAGATGATGGAATGCCGATGTATTATATTTTAACGTCCTGCGTTGGTAATATTTTTATTTAATTAATAATTTTTTATTTTGGCTTTGTTTTTTCTTTTCTTTTTAACTAATGTTAGGATTAGGCCTGTTATTATTTATATCTATCTGTACAATTAAGTTTATTTTAATTTTTTGTGCTCAATCTCACAAAAGCAATTTATTTCAGATTTACGATTCACTTGGTCGAGGAAATCCTTTGTTGGTAGAAAACATCTATCTTTCTGCAGAGTGTTACGATGTTATGGTAGAATGTGCGTACGAGAGCCACACGGAAAATTATCTCAATTTCGGCAACGTCAAAGTTAATTCTAATGTATTAAGAGAAATGTATCTACTTAACAAGGGAAAGTACAATATTTATTACAAGTAAGTTGCATTTTATATATTTTATATTATTATAGTTGCCCATACTACCTAATTTTCTAAAACAAATTAAATGTAACGAAGATGACTCTCAGAAGGCAAAACAAAAATAAGACAATATTTGAAGTCTCAACGTTTTTCAGAATGAAAAAGGTGAAGAATTTCCCTGAGCCCGCATTACTCAAATCGTTTGTAGCGTATCCCGAGTGCGGAGTGATTCCTCCAACAATGAAGCTGGTGACTATAGAGTTCGACTGTGTACCCACAACTTCAATGAACCTAGTAAATGTGCCAGCCTACACCTGCTCCTTACTCGACGGCAGCAAGAGTCAAGTTGTCGTCGCAAAGTTCCCCGTGTGTGTTACCATCGCTTCATTCTACAACACGTAAGTACTTCTAACCAAGACAATGTAGAGATAGTATAGACACCACCTCTACACAACAGACATGCCATTTGCTAGAATTGAGGCATCTTCCGTTAATGTTTGTTTGGGAGACGTTGCTAAAAAAAACCTGTGAGAAATAGATGATCGGATGACCTCTAAACTGCTTACGCTATAGTGTGTACCGCCAGGGACTGGAATGTCTCCCACGTGTCCCCTTCAAGACTAGAGTGAAGGTTTTGTATCAGGCTATTTATTTTGGAAAAAAAATCTCATCTCTGTTTTATATCATAACTATTAATGCATAATAACACATTTTCTCTACATTAATCAGATTTACACTCTTTCCGCTCGGCGAATTGAATTTCCACATCATAGCTATTGGTAGTGGAATTACAAGAGAAGTGATTTTGAATAACACAAGTAAATGTCCAGTGACTTACGAGATAATACTCCCAAAAAAATACCAAGTGGACCCTGATAATCCTCCTCCGGTAAAACTCAAGGACAACAGGTATTTTTTTTTCTATGGTTTTATCATCCGTTTTTCAACGTCAAATATTTCAGTTTACATAAAAAGTCCATCAATTTGTAACCCCCAGCGTGTCTGGCATGCTTGCAGTTAGACATTGGACCAATTGAACACTAGCATAATAAAGTGACTTGTTTGTTTTTACTTTTATAGAATCAAAAATCCGCCACTAAGATGTGGCAACTTTCTGATCTTGAACGAAGACAATCTCTTAGCACCGGGCACGAGCCGCACGATTCAAATACAATTTCTGGCCTCGGCGGCAAAGCAGTTTGAAGAAACAATACATTTCGTCATCAGCGACACATGCCCAGCTGAAGCAAAGGGGGTTCCCTTGAAACTAGTGGGAACAGGCGCTGTACCTGTCTTAGATTTTTGGAATATAGAGACAACGTTCAGAGAGCATCTTATTGTGAAGAGCATGGCAGAGTACAAAGTTCCCGAGGTATAAAACCTTTGAACTTTTATGCTCATTTGTATATTTCCATCATTTGTGAAATCCCAAAGTAACTAGCAAGTATTATTTTTCAGTCTTCTCCACATTGCGTTTTTGTGGAAAACTCCGCCACTTTGCATTTCTTCTGTGTCAATGTGAATTCAAGTTTCGTGGGATCAATAGATCTGTACAATAACGGCCTCGTAGCATGTGCTCTAACAATGAAATTACACTATCAAACTAACTCAGATCCTGGCATATTTTCACTGGATAAATTTGAAACATTCATAGAACCGTTGATGCATAAGAACTTGGGTATTATATTCACTCCAAAAGAATTACAGGTAACAACGATTTGAAGTGAATCATAATTCTTCTAATTTACTGTGAGATACTAAAATAACAGGTTTAATTTACATTTTGTAGGAGTATAGAGCTGTTTTGGAAATTAATCTAAAGCTCTTAGATAACAAAACACAATCATTTAAGATTTGCTTGATCGGGGAGGGTGTAATACCCAGAATACGACTAGTGAAACCGAAATTGAGCCAAAATGGGATTGGTGAACTAAAATTCCCTGTTACATGTCTGGGTTCTATAAGTAATCAACAAATGAAGTTTACAAATATTACGACAGTAAAAAGCGTAGTGGTATTGGATATAATACAATCCACGCGCGAAGTGAGGCCGGTATTCTGGCTGACTACATCAGAATCTTGTGAACACATCATTTGTTATGGTACAAATGGTAAGCAAACCTTGTCACAAGCCCTCATACACGTTGGCACTAACCAAATCGGATCCCATGTAACGTGGTCAAAAACATTAATATTATTACTATTTATAATAAATTGGATGCGATTGTCCAAGAAGTCAACCTTGTTATACTATATAGCTATTACATAATACATATTGTTGAGACGACTGCAGCAGTGTTGGATCCCGATTTGGCTGGCTTCAACCAAATCAGAACATCGGAAAGCTTTTTTATTCACAATTTTTTGGCGTTATTATGAGTAACTTACTGCGTCGTACTTATTGATAAAGCTATTCATAAATTACAGATCTTGAAAATGTTACAATGAAAGTGGTATTAAAACCAAATGAAATAGCAACAATGGTCGTTCACTATAACCCAATCACAAAGGGTAAAATAAGTTGCGAAATCAAGTTGACGATACAGGAAAATCCATACGAATATTTTACAGTAACTTAATTTTCACTATACGTACATTGTACAATGTTCATATATCAACTGTAGTACCTATATCTGTAGTTATTTTATTTTGCATCATACATTTTGATCAAACTAGATCAAGACTTCTCGTCTTGACAACACCAAAAAAAACCGGTCAAGTGCGAGTAAGGCTCGCATGTCTTGGGTTCTGTACAAATCCAGAAAATTTCACAAAATTGGGAAGTAAGCTGTTAAAATCTCTATACTCTAACCATCGACAAAAAAGTTTTTTTTTTTCACTTTGCTCGTCATACATCGAAAATTACACATTGTTAAAATAATTAAAAACCTGTTCTAGCATGTGCTAATAAAGTTCTTTTATATGATACCTTACATAATATGATTTACTCACTTTGAATTTTGAACCCATAATATGGGGAGGGAGTGAATTTTGAGGCCCTATTTTTTGTGATTTAAATAAAAATTAACAGTTTTCAGATTTATTCCTATATGTGTACTCTGAGACAATGCTTCTCGCCAAATTGCATAGTTCTATGTCAACAGGAAGTACCCTGTAGGTTTCGATTTTTGTGATTGTGGAAATATGCGGTTTTTTACGACATAAACGGCTCTAACTTTTTTGTACGATAACTGAGAAGTTTTTCTTTTACACAACTTCAAGAAAATATAGATATACGTATACAGTTTAAATTTCAACTCGATATCTTTACGCGTTCCCGAGATAAAGAGTCTTGACATACACACAGACGGACAGACTGACAACAAAGTGATCCTATAAGAGTTCCGTTTGAGGTACAGAACCCTAAAAACATTAAAATTTGCACTAAAAGAATATCAGATCTCATGTAGAGCCAAGCTTATAACTCTACACGCCCTTATTCTACAAACCTTAACTTCACGATCTCTACACCATAGACGTATATATTATCTTTGCTCTACAAAATATGTGCCTCGGCTGTTGAGTCGCTAAAATGTTCTTATTTATGTATAAGGTAATATGCGACGCAGAAGCATTCATGGAAGATGTGATATTGGTAGGCCTTGAGATGCTGTCTATGGAAATTGATTTAGATGCCTACAAGGCAGGTACCGAAGGAGAATATGAAAGGTATTATAGTATTTATATATTTACGCTTTTAGCAAATGCTAGCAGTTTTCTAAAGCTGAATTTTTGGTATTACTTTACCATGGTGGTGTATTAACGATAGCCCGTAGTCAGTCAGCGTAAGGCGCGGGACCCGTTTACATTTGCAAATTTTATTAAGAGCATATTTACGGGGTGGTTCTATAGTAAACGTTTTTCATAACGAGCCCTGTATAGTTTGATTTAAAAATGACAAAATAGGTTTAACGCCTTAGCTTAATTAATTAGCCGGACGCCGGCGCCGTCAACAGTAGAAAGCGAAAAGAAACCCAAGAGTCCAAGTATTCCCGCCGAAAAGAAGAAATCCAAACCTTTTGACAAAAAGAAACGGCTTTCTCTGGGGTCGAGGCGCAGCGAAAGCTTCAAGGATCATTCGGAACTAAAATATGTTTTGAACTTTGGTAAGTTCGTAGTTACATTTACTCTAGGTACTCTATGTTCGGCACGATAAAATAACATAGATAGAATCATAAGTGTGACGTAACTGAATTAAAAAAAAATTGCCGATATTATCTTATAATCGTGATTGCAAAATTATTTGTGTGTCACGGGTTCTAATACCCGTGACAATACCCGTCCACCTGTGATCGGGTAGACGGTGTCTACCCCAAAAACTTGCCAAAGCAACGTCAGTACATTTTATTTTTCTAGGGTGGGCAAAAATAGGTTGCTAAACCCAGAAAAAATGTCTAGATTCTAGATATGTCACTGCATTTAATACATTTAAATATTAGGTGGATGTGAGCTGTGTGTTATCCAGAGAAGATCAGTCGTAATGATAAACAATTCTGAGAAAGTGTACAAGTTTGAGTGGAGTGGCGTGGAACAAATAGTAACGAAACCGTCCGTCGGTTACATATCCCCTGGCGAAGAAAAGGACATAGAAATCATTTTCTATTCGAGCCAGCCTGTCAATTTAATAAAGGTATAACAAAGACAAGACTCATTTTCTTCAGTTTGCCTGCGAACGTCACGAATGCAACTTTCCCAACGTTGTTTAAGACTGAGTTAGCTTAGAACAGTTGTTTACACCGGTACCGTAATAGTAGTGGCTGGTGGATATAAAAGAACAAAAAATTAAATAAATTATATTTACTTTTCAGGAATGTCTTGTTTGTAATTTGGCAGGAATAAGTGACGAATCTTTGACCATAGACTCAAAAGGAACGACATGGGACAGTCGACAAATCGTCACGCTATTTGATCATAACAGGTACTTTTCATACGTATGTAAGTATATGATATTTTTGAAAAAAAATTACGAGTTTATGTAACATATGATTTCATATTTTATTATATTCTTCTGCAATAAACTGCAGTAGGTTAACATTCGAAATATGCTTATTAGACAATACTATAGTTAAAGTACCCAACAACTTTACTGGAAAGATCGGGGGAGGTCTTTCTCCTGGAGAAGGACACAACATTTCCGTCATGTGAGTACAGAATTTTATTAAAATAAGCCAAGCTGAAGACCGTCAGTTTTGGAGACAAATATTTCGTCCAATCTTAATGAGTCGAGAGCATCCCGACGCTCAGTTTTGAGCGAATGACTTGAAGATGAGGAGAGGATATATTGCGAATATGTATTAAAATTTTGCAGTTCATTATGTAAATTAATAAATCTATTACTTACTCGTACCTATTGATTTCAGAGACGCATCTATGAATGAAAGGTGCGAAATGCCAATTGATGATCAAATCGTTCCTCCGCCTCCAGAATCCCTGTCAGGGACCATAACTATGATCGTAATTTATTCCGCAGTCACCGAGTTTTCAAAGTATAGATGTACATTGAAGTCAGAAAAGAAATTAAAAAATACTTTTATATATCAGGTACTCATTTTATATAGTAAACATAATTAATTATTTTTTGCAAAAAAAGAGCACCGACTTCACCCGTGTACAGAATTCGCGAATATTTTGCATGGATCGATGTAGCATTTTTCACATTATTGTTGATTTATCAAAAATGGCTCAGCCGATTCCGATAAAATTTAAATGGGACCAATTTCGAAGTATACTCTTTCCAATAAAAACAATAATTACTGAAATCGGACAACTATGAAAAAAGTTAAATACGCGTCGAATTGTACCTCCGTACCTCCCCCGCTTCATCGGTCGAAAATGGTAATATAACTCGTTATATTTCAATTGATGTAATGTAACTAATGAATTGGATCAACAGACAAGAAGTTTTGATTTCGAAGTGGAGAACATTGGCAATGTGCCTTTGAAAATTTCGTGGTCTTTTCATATTGATGACGAGTACCCCATGAGGATAGACAAAAATAAATCTCGAGATCCAAGTCAAGAAATCGATATGGCAAAAGAGAGCGAAGAAATGATGTGCATAGATTTCCCGACAGAAGGCATTACTAAAGGTACGGTTATAGGTACTACTTGTAGTTCTCCGAACAATAAACCTCACGTCTGTTTTAACGAATCTCCATAAGTCTAATATCTCGCTCTAGCTTTTGACTACTAGCTCTTGACCGATTTCATTCATTTTACTATGGAAATTAACGTGGTTTTCACATATTTTATAGTATATATAACGGCGAAAGTCGTTGTTACGACTATCCGTACCTACACGTGAGTTTAGTTATATATAGTATACGATTTCATTCATACTCGCAAATCTTATTATAATTTAGATACTAAACTATCTTGCTAAATATCAAAATCCGTTGATAAACAGCGCTACAGCAAATTTCCTCCCTTTTTGGGGAAAATATCCCAGTCAAAAATCCAAAAATAAACAACACTGCGACTAAACTTTAGTGTATTTCCGCTATCTTATTGTAGGCAAATAAGTTTAAGGGCATTTTAAAAAAAATATATTATTTACCAGTGAAGTGTTTTCAATATTTTGTATTTTTCTTTAAATGCCCTTAAACTTATTTGCCTACAACAAGATAGCGGAAATACACTAAATTTTTATTCAAAACAAAGATTTGAAGATGAATTTCCGCAAAGTAATGCCTGATTCAATCAACTAACAGTATAAATAACAAAGTACACAATATTCTTAAAAATTAGGTGGTACAATGGCGGCCTTATCGCCTTGAGCGATTGAGTAGAGGAGAATCAACATCGGGACATACGAAAGACAATATTTGCATGACAAAACTGAGACTGTCAATTTGTTTGCTCGGTCAATATAATTTTATTGACCTTATAGTTGTCCTTGCTCAAAATTCTACAATTACTTCTAATCTTTTATCTATATTAATAATTTCGTCAAGGGGTACGGTAGACTCGATTGAAACTTTATCTGAATGATAAAACATAAAAAAATAATGATTTCGAGTCGACAACATATATCCGGAAAATTCGGATTATCGAGTATTTTAATAAATTATAACGGTGCTGACAAACAAAAACACGGTGTCCATATTGACACCGGATGACGGATGACATAAATTGAGAAGTGTTGCCAACACCACAAATAAAGAATCTGCTAAAATGGTGTTAAAATTGTGACAAAATAATGCTATATAAACATGCTAAAAATTGTGATAACATTTTTCAATATGAAATGAAACGTAACATAATTATAAAATTATTATTAATTAAAAAATATGTGTTTTAATCGACTATGACCTATTATTATGTTATCAAATAAAATGTAAGTATCTTGGTCTTGGATCTTGCCTACAGAGCGTAGTGCGTTCTCTGGAACTGCGTAAGACTAGCAGCATTTCCTTGCCCTTTTTAAGTCGAATCTTATAAGTATAAAAAAATAGCATTTAAAGTTTTTACCGACAAACAATTGCGTAGCATAATTTTTAATACTGAATGTATTAAAACTAAAAGAAACCCGTTCAATTTCGTCATTTGAAAGTGGTAGCGTTAAAAACGATATTGCTGACATAAATCTGCAATTCTGCATGTAATTTTAATGGTAAAAAACTTATTGTACAATTGTACAATTATTTTACATGCTAAAAATATGACGTATGCTAAATTGCAAATAAATATGCTAAACAAGATGAAAATATGCTAAATTTAGCATAAAAATGCTAAATTGGCATCACTGATCTTGAGCAGTCAAGTTTTTTATGTTTTGGCGTCGCATTTTGGTGCATTTGCCAGTGTCAAGTATTAAGTTTTAATAATTTTTGATAAATTTGTATCAAAATAGTCACTGTCGTAGTCACGTTAAGGTCCAACCTTTAGTTAGTACCACAGATATCTAATATACTAGGTTAGTACCTAACCGAAGGTTAGGTACCTACTTAATGTTTTCAATGATCCGAAACATAAAATAGGACAGGAATGTAGGCTATTAATTTTGTGAATGTAGTAATCAGACTCCACTGGAGAAGCAAAGGATACAGGCTACATAAAGTACATCATAATATATCACCAACCGGCCTTTTTGGAAATCTATGAGCCTTATGTCCAGCTGTGGACGTCCTACGGCTGATAGATAGATAGTAGGGCATGCAACCCGGTTAACCGAAAACCGAAAAAACCGGGTAACCGACCGCATTTGAAACTCGGTTTTTTCTAGTTATAAACCCGGTTTTTTCGGGTTTTTCGGTTTTTCTACGATTTTTTAAAATTCACATATTAACTCCTTCGTAATACATTATTCGTATTACATTATTGTCATCTAGTTGCTCCAACACTTTTTTCTATGTATAAAATTACGCCTAATGTACCATTGACCAATGACTATTATATAACTACGTGCTAAGGATGAAATTCAAGTGCGAAAGTCCTCATTCTCTCTTTCTCTCGCTTTACATAGTGAATTAGTGAGTATCGTCTTATAGGCAGAGCGCTGTAGCGTTATAAGCGTAATGGGACGCGTTTTGTCTCGTCTTGACCGAAATGCTATCAACCGCCGCCTTTTTGTATTGTTACATTAGTCTGACAGTCTCTGCTACGCTAAGTAGTAAAACTAAGCGTGATATATTTTGCACGTTTGTCTAATATTTGTAAATTATACATAAAGGAAAGCTCGATTGTTGAAATTAACAAACAAAAGAAATATCATCCATCCATCCATCCATCAGCCATAAGAAGTCCACTGCTGGACATAAGCCTCCCCTATGAATCTCCAATAAGACCGGTTGGAAGCGGCTTGTATCCAGCGCGATCCTGCGGTCTTAATAAGGTCATCCATCCACCTTATGGGTGGACGTCCTACGCTGCGCTTGCCGGTACGTGGTCTCCACTCGAGAACTTTTCGACCCCATCGGTCATCAGTCCTCCGCGCTATGTGCCCAGCTCATTACCATTTCAACTTGCCAATCCGTTGGGCTATGTCGGTAACTTTGGTTCTTCTACGGATCTCCTCATTTCTGATTCAATCTCGCAGAGAGACTCCGAACATAGCCCTCTCCATAGCTCGTTGGGTTGCTTGGAGCTTACTAATAAGGCCCATAGTGAGAGACCACGTCTATGTGCCATAAGTCATCACGTGCAACATACACTGGTCTAAAACTTTCGACTTGAGGCACTGAGGTATGTCGGATGAGAAGAGGCTACGCAATTTTCAGGGTACAACATGGGAATCACATTTGACTTTCGACTTGACCATGTTCATCTTAAGACTGTTGAGAAACCCGATTGAGGCCTTCCAGAATCGTGCTGAGCTCTTCTATCGATTTTGCCATGACTACTATATCGTCGGCAAACCGAATGTGAGTGAGGTATTCGCCATTGACATTGATGCAATCCTTTCCATTCTAGGAGCTTGAACGCTTCTCAAAAGTAGCCGTAAACAGTTTCGAAGAAATTACGACTTATGCCTCTTTTTAAAGGGATCGCCTTGGAGCTTTCTTCCTGTACTCAGACCGACATAGGTAGTGGCGTTATTATACAAGACTGCAACACTTTGATGTATCGATAGTCAATACGGCATCGTTGGAGAGACTCGAGCACAGCCCATGCCTCGACCAAATCAAAGGCTTTCTCATAGTCCGCAAACGCTAAGCAAAGTGGCAAATTATACTCTTCGGTCTTCTGTATAACCTGCCGCAGCGTATGAATGCGGCTTGTTCGGAAGGCTCATAAAGCCTACGCTCGAGACGGTTCGTAATGACCCTTGAAAACAGCTTATAAACATGGCTCAGAAGTGAGATGGGTCTATAGTTCTTCAATAAGGTGTTGTCACCTTTCTTGAAAAACAACACCACCACGCTTCTGCTCCATGCTTCTGGCGTGATGCGCTCGAGGATGACGGTGTTGAAAAGCTTAGGGAGACTTTTAGTACCGGTGTTCCACCCGCTCTCAGCAGCTCTGATGTGATACCGTCATCACCCGGCGCCTTGTTATTCTTAAACTGATTCAGGGCCATTCTAATCTCGTACAGGCTGATGTCCGGGATATCTTTGGTGAACTGTCAGGTAAGCTGGGTCTTGGATCTCTGGCCGCGCTATTGGTTATATAGGTTATTGGTTTGGTTATACACAACATATTTATACATATACGCGTCGAGTTGAGTACCTCCTCTGTTTCTTCGGTTGAAAAGCATTTGATATCATCACACACGTTAATTTTCTCCGCCTCATCTATTCTCAAAGTACCGCTGCAACAAAATTACAATCTTCTGGCCCAGCATTTGCAATAGAGAAATATGTTAAACAGGGAGACCCACTGTTCCCGAAAATATTCACGGGCGTCCTCGAAGAAGTTTTCGGAAAGCTGGCGGCAAGCTGGGATAGAAGTGGTGTTGATATCGGTAAAAAAAAGGTTCACTTATCTTCATTTTGTAGACGATATCGTTATCTTCTCTTCCTCAGCCAGAGAGCTGCAATCAATGCCACAAAATCTAACCACTGCAAGCCTCTAGGTTGGATTGCGGATGAACATGTTAAAGACCAAAGTGATGACCAATGGCATCAAACGTCGGGTAACTGTCGATGACGAAGACATATACGTTCACGATTACATCTATCTTGGGCAAATAGTCACCTTCCAGACGAGACAAGACCTAGAAGAAAAGAAAAAGCTTGGAAGAGCTATTGGGCCATGAAAAAGCATATGAAGAGACACCTTCCGATCACACTAAAGCGCAAGATGTATGTAATCTTTCCATTTTGACTTATGGTGTACAAACATTGTTTTTGACAAACAGGTGTCTTTAACTAAAGTCTAAAAGTCCAAACTCAAGGTTTGCCAAAGAGCGATGGAGCGCAGTATTCTCGGTGATCGGCTAATAGACCGAGTACAAAACACCGAACTGCGTTCCAGAACTCAAATCAAAGATTTGGCTTTCACTGCCGCTAAACTGAAGTCGCAGTGGGCTGAGTAAGTCAGTCGCATGCCAGAAGACCTCTGGGATAAAATCACCTCCGAATGGGGTCCCAACTCGGTGCGGCCTCGTAGAGGCCTATCTAATAGAGAGTCTGCACTCTCTATTAGATAGCGCGAATACATTTAATCCAAATTGGCAGGCATCAGAACAAGACCGACGCAACTGGAAATCTCGAGGGGAGGCCTTTGCCCAACAATGGGACAGTACAGGGTCATAAACAAACAAACAAACCATTATTTTTAGTATTTTCATATACTTACCAAAAAAAAACCCGAAAAACTCGAAAAACCCGATTTACCCGGTTTTTTAAATCAAAAACCGAAAAACCCGGTTTTTCAAAACCACCCGGTTTTTGCATGCCCTAACTATATAATCATAGAAAATATAATACTTGCCATACCTAATCTTTAAAGTTGACGTTGCCTTTCTTTTCGTTTTATCAGAATGTATAGATACATTTTCAGTACTTATTCATTTAGTTTTGAGCAATTACTTTGGGATATTGTTTACACCCATCATTCCGAAATTACCTATTTTTAATATATGTCTTTCATAATTGTTTTGCTTGACCTTCATCATTTTGTTATCAGCCTAATTTCCTTGCCATAGATGAAGGATAAGTTTTCGCTCAGAGCAAAGCGATCCTTCCTTCATCTATGCTCCTTGCATTTGGTAATCATTGTCATGATTGTAAAAAATTGATGCAGCGAAGAGCTCTTCGTGAAGATGGTGATCAAGTAAAATTATGATGAGTGTGTGTGTATTATAAGTCATATTTCACCCGAGCGAAGCCGGGTTGTCATCTAGTACTCTATAAAATTTAACTTGATCTCTGCGACAGTAGAAGATTGACATTTTTAGAGTTGGGATAGTGGTGGAAAAAAACGATTTTCAAACAATGTTGTAATGAAATCGAATGAGTAGTTGAAGGTGAGAAATTGGATTTTATTTACTTACTATTATTTAAGATCAAGTATGTACACATGTAAATAATGTTATGATATTAATTAAATACTCATAATAATGTAACGATAGTATTTATCGACGTTTTTCACTATTATCGATGCTAATGTAACATATTTACACACGTAAAAAATGTTATGATATTAAAATATACTTACAATAAAATTAATGATAAATCAAGTTTTATTTAAAATGTCGTCAGTATAAACTATCGATATTTTAGTTAAAACTCTATCTAAAACTCTGTGGTCACGATCATTCGTCGCCCATCACTAATCGGCATGTCCATAAAATATGACATTGACAGGTACTGTCTGTACTATTAAGAAATTCAGGACTTCATAGGCGTGATTTTTCTGACAGCTGTCGCAGAGATCAAGTTAAATTTTATAGAGTATAAGGTGTATAACACGCAATAAATAGGGCAATGACGCATAATATAATAACAATATCTCTTTTTTCTTTGACCAGCAATTTCAAACGTAGCCCAATATTAAAGATGACTTTTAATTTTACAGAACCTAGCAAAATTACGCTTTTTAGTGGCAGCACGGAGAGACAAAGTGTTGACACATGGTTCGAGATTGATTTGCCTTTTAAAATAGAACCCGAGAAGGCATGTCTGCAAGTTAAACAGAAATGTTCATTCAAAGTAACATTTTCCCCTTTGGAATCATTTGACTTTAAAGTCAAATTGAAAAGTAGCATAGGTAAGATATTAATCTTTGTTTTAAACATGTGAGCTTTATACGTATCTGCCCAACAGGATCATTATTTTTTTTTTCTTGAAAAAAAAGAGCCAATGACACTCTCCGACCTTTGAACTACATAAAATATCCATGACAAAAATGTTGATCCATTGATCTGTTAAGCCCCTGATCGTCGTACAAAATAAAATCGCGGTTTTAAAGTTTTCTCTGTGATTATAACCACAGAGAAACCATTAAAATCGCGGTTTTATTTTGTGCGTCGATCAAGGGCTTTACTATGTGAATGAGTAACAAACAAACCAACATACCAATAAACCAACAAACACACTTTCGAATTTATAATATTAGTAAGAATTTTTTGTTACATGCAAACAGAATATATTTGCCATAATTATTACTTTCAGATAATTTAGATCCATACAACCAGAATGTGTCCTGTAAAATATCAGCAAAGTCCCTAGTGCCGTATGTGCACTTGGATATAGAAGAGAGTGACTACTTGACCGGTAATAGAAGAAAAGTGGTCGGACTAGCGTTACCTGTCGACATGACTGTGCTAGAGTTCAACGTGTTGGGTTGGGGTTGTTACAAAAAGTAATTTTTTTTTACGTCCTCATCAAAGAAGATATTTCGCTTTAGGCCTTTCGCCGTAAGCCCAGGCTGTACCGTGCTTCACAATAAGCGTAAAATACTCGCAAATAAATATGCTGCAAAAAAGACAGCATCTATATACTTGTCTTATTAACTTTGGAGAAATAAATTTTCTGCATTGATTTTTGTTTGTATGGCCCCGATATTTTTCGAGCAATGTTATAATGATACGATTAAAAAATATTCTATATCTAAAAAAATAAGCGAAATCATTTTGCAAAACAAATAAACCTAATATTCAACAACTTAAGTTCCAAAAATATTTGAATTGTCTCTTTTGAACACTGTCGTAACATTGTTGGTATTTATTACAGGTCCTTTAACGTGATAAATCCAACAAATTGTGCGTACGAGTTTATTTTCGAGATGGTGATGGCGGATACCCCGGCGTATCATAAGCATTTGATCCCTGTCCACTGCGATATGCTGAAGGGCTACGTCGAAGGCGGAACCTCCACTGAAGTCACGTTCACATTTTCGCCCACCGCTCCTGGGGTATATCTTTTACATCCTTTTAGATCTATACATTTTTCAGATCAATCTATAATATAAAAGGCTTCCCTGAGTGACTGACTGACAGACAGCCTACAGCCCAAACCGCTTAAGATATGAGCTTGAAATTTGGAATATAGGTACATTGAACGACGTGATGGAGCACTAAGGACGAAAATTTTGAACTTTCGACCTCTAAGGGGGTAAAACGGGCCCTTTTCGTTCGTATGTAACTTTTTATTCCCTGTACCGATTGAGTTGAAACTTTGTATAAGTGCTTTTCAAACAAAATAAAAGTTACGTTTTCTCCTGTTTTTCCGAATTTTCCTCATCTAAGGGGTCAAATAAGGTCCCAAAGTTGGTGAAAAAAGCGTCAATTACATCGAACTAGCTGAACGGCTATGGTTGAAAATTGGTATGAAGGAAGCACACAGCATGTTTTAATACAGAAACTAATAAATCCAGGAAAATCTATAAGGTTCCTTAGGGATACGCAAAATTAATAAGTTTAGGCTACAGCCCAAACCGCTGAAGATATGAGCTTGAAATTTGGAATATAGGTACATTGAACGACGTAATGGAGCACTAAGGACGAAAATTTTGAGCTTTCGACCTCTAAGGGGGTAAAACGGGCCCTTTTAGTTTGTATGTAACTTTTTATTCCCTGTACCGATTGACTTGAAACTTTGTATAAGTGCTTTTCAAACAAAATAAAAGTTACGTTTTCTCCTGTTTTTCCGAATTTTCCTCATCTAAGGGGTCAAATAAGGTCCCAAAGTTGGTGAAAAAAGCGTCAATTACATCGAACCAGCTGAACGGTTATGGTTGAAAATTGGCATGAAGGAAGCACACAGCATGTTTTAATACAGAAACTAATAAATCCAGGAAAATCTATAAGGTTCCTTAGGGATACGCAAAATTAATAAGTTTAGGCTACAGCCCAAACCGCTGAAGATATGAGCTTGAAATTTGGAATATAGGTACATTGAACGACGTAATGGAGCACTAAGGACGAAAATTTTGAGCTTTCGACCTCTAAGGGGGTAAAACGGGCCTTTTTAGTTTGTATGTAACTTTTTATTCCCTGTACCGATTGACTTGAAACTTTGTATAAGTGCTTTTCAAACAAAATAAAAGTTACATTTTGTCCTGTTTTTCCGAATTTTCCTCATCTAAGGGGTCAAATAAGGTCCCAAAGTTGGTGAAAAAAGCGTCAATTACATCGAACCAGCTGAACGGTTATGGTTGAAAATTGGTATGAAGGAAGCACACAGCATGTTTTAATACAGAAACTAATAAATCCAGGAAAATCTATAAGGTTCCTTAGGGATACGCAAAATTAATAAGTTTAGGCTACAGCCCAAACCGCTGAAGATATGAGCTTGAAATTTGGAATATACGTACATCGTACGACATAATGAAGCACTAAGGATGAAAAACGTACCCAACTCTAACTTACGGGGTAAAACGGGCCCTTTTTGTTTGCATGTAACTTCTTATTCCCTGTACCGATTGACATGAAACTTTGTATAGATGCTTCTGAGACTAAATAAAAAATATACGTAATACGTAAAAGATACGTCCCAAAACTTCAATGCGCTTTTTTAAATAATGTAGTATCTAGAATAGGATTATGATAATGATAGTTTATCTTTAAATGGGGCAAAACGGGTCCCCAAAAGTTTACGATTTTTTTTATTTTGTGAGCCAATAGTCTTAAACTTAGCGCACATATGGATCAATATAGATATTTTACTATGGGATCAACCCTGACAAGCGAAAATTACCTACATTTCCCATACATTTTTTCGCGGGTCGATGAACTTTTTGTGTTGAACAGCTGATTTTATTTACGTGCTTTTGGGGTTGGTACCATTGTAAAAGTTAATCAAATTATAAGTATAATAGCATTTTAGAACATGCCTGACTAGAATTACGACTTGTGTGCCATTTTTTCATTTGCCTGGAAAATTAAATTTCTAATGACTTAATGAAACATGTCAAATACCTGTATCGGCCTTAATTAATAGTGCACTACTGAAAATAGGTACTACGGATAGCACTACGGATAATAGAAACAGGTGGGTCTTAAGATGAACATGGACAAGACGAAAGTCATGTGTAATTCCCAAGTTTTACCTACCCCGATTTCTGTTGGAAACTCGGTTCTTGAAGTCGTTGACTCGTACGTCTACCTAGGACAAGTAGTCCAGTTAGGTAAGATAGGTCCGACTTCAACAAAGAGGCCAATTGCCGAATTCAACTCGGCTGGGCAGCGTTCGGAAAAGTGCGTAGTGTCTTCTCGTCCGACATACCTCAGTTCCTCAAGCCGAAAGTTTTCGACCAGTGTGTGTTGGCAGTGATGACTTATGGCACAGAAACGTGGTCTCTCACTATGGGCCTTATTAGTAAGCTCCAAGTAGCCCAACGAGCTATGAAGAGGGCTATGCTCGGAGTCTCTCTGCGAGATCGAATCATTAATGAGGAGATCCGTAGAAGAACCAAAGTTACCGACATAGTCCAATGGATTGGCAAGTTGAAATGGAAATGGGCAGGGCACATATGGCGGAGGGCTGATGACCGTTGGGGTCGAAAAGTTCTCGAGTGGAGACCATGTACCGGCAAGCGCAGCGTAGGACATCCACCCACAAGGTGGACGGATGACCTCATTAACCACCACCGCAGGATCGCGCTGGATGCAAGCCGCTTCCAACCGGTCTTATTGAAGAGCCATAGGGGAGGCCTATGTCCAGCAGTGGACGTCCTTCGGCTGATGCATGACTAAAAATAGGCCTATCTGCGAAGGGTAATTGCGCCATATCCATCACGCCGGCCGAGCACGGGTTGTTGAATTCACATAGGACATTGATTATTTATACGTACGTACAGGTTGTCTCAATATTTTCCAGCAATGAAAAGTGAAATTTCTTACATAGTTACTCATACAATTATTATTATTGGCTCCCTCGGTGGCTCAGTGGTTTGTGACCCTGACTTCTGGGTCAAAGAGGCGTGGGTTCGATTCCAAGGGCAAATATTTATGTGATGTTCATAATATGTGTTTGCTCTGTGTCTGGGTGTTATTAATTTATTTTTATTTATTTGTTTAACACTTTCTTGCACACCATTTGTACAAAAGGATGACTTAACGCTAAACAGCATTATCTGCCAGTCAACCTACAGGTACATGTAAATGTAGTATATCAGTCTGCCAGCCAAATCACAAACTTTGCTTAGTTTGGGATCAGAAACCGTGTGTGACATGTCCCCCAATATTTATTTTACATATTTATTTATTATTGAGTTAATTTCAGAAATTCGGCAATTTATCATCCAAAAATTCACGTACTCCGTTATAAGCTTTAAATACAAGTAAATTAAATAACCAAATACTGAGACAATTCAGGCTAAACCGTGGGCATTATTTTGCAAGTAATACGATAATAAGCTCAGTTATGAAGACGCCATGGTAAATATAATAACAACATAAAAAGTGTTCTCTCTATCGAATGCTTAAAGTGAAAAGAAAACAGATATAATTATGATAATTAGCTATTATAATTACGATGGCGCCTTCATAATCGAGCCTAATGCGGACTTAACCACGAGCTACTATTATTTTAAGTAAGTGCCAAGAAAACGCGGGCCTAACTGTGGGTTTTTATCATTTTTAGCAGTTACGAAAATATCGCGGGCCTGACCGTGGGCTATTATAATAAATAAATAAATATTTGGGGACATCTCACACACGGTCTCTGACCCCAAACTAAGCAAAGCTTGTATTATGGCTGCCAGAGACTGATATACTACATATACATATTACATTTTTATTTTTTATCATTACAAGTAATACAAAAACGCAGGCTAACGGCATGCTATTATAATTTTAAGGATTTATTAAGACAACACGGGCCAGACCGCGAACTATTAGATATTATTATAAGCAAATGCCAAGATAACGCGGGTTGAACCGCGGGCTGTTATTTTAATCAAGTAAGTATTAAAACAACGTGGGCCAAACTGTGGGTTATTATCATTGTAAGTACCTAATTATTAACACAACGCAGGCCAATCCGCGGGCTATTATCATTTTGAGCAAGTACCAAGACAACACGGGCCAGACCATGGGCTATAATCATCGTAAGTAATACGACAATGCAGGCCAAACGGCAAGCTTTTTTTAAGCAAGTATTAAGACATCGCAGTCCATGCTAATGCCATGCCAACATTATAGGCAAATACTGTTACAATTTTGGCCAAACCGTGGGCATTAAGTGCATGCAAGTAATTTTAAGCAAGTATTAAGACAACGCGGATCAAATTGCGGACTATTAGATATTATATCGCGGGCTATTTTCATTTTAAGTAAGTACCTATGTACGAAGACAACGCGGGCGAAGCCGCGGGTTTTAAGCTAGTACTATATATATTTCCTAATCAATTAGCAAATTTTTGAGTTTCGACAAAAGTCGCAGAACAAAAGTTGTTAGTTTTGATGTACAGAATAAGCCCCTAAAAGGGAGCTATTTGATTAGGAATACCCCTGTATGCTTACTTAGAAACATAATAGAGAGTGGATCTCATCTATCAATATATTCATCATCACATCAGCAAGTACATCTGTTGCTCGCCTCCCTTATATATTTTTTTCGATGCACGGATCAGTTGGAAGCTGAGTATACATCCAGCGTGATCCTATGATAAGAAAATTGTACCTGTGTTTCAGTTTTTTTTATTATTACTTCTGATTACTATTATTGCAGCATTTTACTTGAAAAGAATAGAAATTCTTATATGTAATTACTTTCAGGTTTACGAATCGCAATGGAAATTTCTTATACCTTCCCATAACCTGGAGATAGGTTTGCTTGTGGTCGGTACAGTGCGGGAGCCGGACGTGGTTTTTGTTCCTACTATCCTTTTAATAAGAAATACTCTTGTGGGATTTACCACTACAAATGTAGTCGTCTTGAAGAACAACGAGAATCAGAGTCTGAACTTTGAGTTCAAAGGGAATTCATTATGTGATGAATCTGGGAAAAAACCAGTTGTGATTGAACCCGAGGAAGGGGTGCTGAAACCAAGATCGGACACTCCCATCAAGTAAATCAAAGCGCGAAACTAGGCGCGGATCCAGCCCTCAGAGAAGGTTAAGGACACGGTCACCTAAAATTCGACCACGTGCACGCCGCGCCGGTCCAAACTATAATATAGGAATTGTGTTGAGTAAAGATGAGTTTTAGGGTCGATATTCCACATAGAAATGAAATGAAATCAATAATTGTCAAAATAGTCATACTGATAACAAATAAATAAATTAGCATCTACGTTCCTACTCCAACATGATATTATAATAAAACAAAACATAACGATTAGTAATTAGGTAATTATATCAATTAAAAATTATAATTAAATAAAATTTAGATAAAACTATGCTCAAAAACCTATTTGGTATTCTGACGGAGTCAGAAAGCGACAAACGTTTTGAATGTAGGAGTTTTATGATATACCAAAAAACCCGCAAATTTTCTACTGCTCTAAATTAAAACGTCGCGTCGATCAGCTGTACTGTCAAATCATACCTAAACAAAGTAAACGACAATAAACCTAACATAGAGAGAACAATAATAGACCTAACATAGAGTAGGCAGACCACGTGAGTTAACTACGCTTATATACGGCCGCCCTTTCTCCTACACCGAATTAAAAATAAATTGATAGACTTAGGTTATGTTATGGCCATGGTCATACCATATTGGCATATTGCTCTAAGTATATCTATATATATATTGCCATTATAAGGTTGGATCCGCGCCTACGCGAAACGTAGGAAAAAATCTGTAAATCTGCGACTTAAAATGTAACATTTTACTTATCTTTCAGCATTATTTACACGCCAATACAAGACCGCCCCGTATCGTTCAAGATATTCTGTAGTGTGATGTTCATGACTAAGTACTTACCTCTGTGTGTCAATGCTCTCAGTCTTTCGATTAGACCCAAGGTGACTTATTATATAATTGGCAATGAGCATGTGTTAAACAATGAAGTTATTACTAATATTCACTTGGAACAGGTTTGTACAGAAACATTTTCTTTGATGTCGGTATGATACAGTTATTACCTATATACTCACGTATTTTAGTATTACTCCTGTAAAAAGTTTCAAAAGAGTCAAAAGTTCACAGTATTTAAAACAATAGAAAGTGTTCATGTTAAAATTATAATATAAACTTTTGTCGAACACAAGTATTAGGTACCTTTACGAAATTATATTTATTTTTGACAGACTGCTTCAACATATGAAAGAACAATACCGTTTACAATAAAAAACGACGGCTCCGCGACGTTCTTCTTCGATTGGCACTACTCAACTAGCAGTGTGAAGAAATATTTACAATTTTACGTAGAACCCAAGAGCGGTCACATTGCGCCGGGGAAGGATGTGGAATGTACTGCGTACTTTACCCTCAAAAAAGTGCCAGTAAAAGCTTTCCCTTTGACTCTCTCGGTAAGAAATTACCCTTAATTTTAAACAGGTACCTACCTTCTGTTACTCACGTTAACCATGAGCAAAGAATATATATTATAATAATAAATACTATGCGGAAATAACGCAGCATAGTGCCAAGTAATGCAAAAGTAGCAAATTATTGAAATTTGCAACTTTCGTCAAATTCGTAACTTGCAGCAATTATTGTAATTTGCTATATACGTAGTAGCAAGCCCTCTACTGGCTTGTACTACTAGTAGAGGGCTCGCCAAAATATACTACGAATTTATTTTTGTTCTACCTGTTTTGATTTCTTCACAAGAATCATCGAATTTTTTTCGCGATATCGGTAGAGCTCGTGCAATATGGTAAATATTGCGAGTCCTTGGGGTTTAACCGAAACTGAAACCTGGCTACCGCATACCAAATCTATTTCACTATTTTGATTTTTATAAAATCTGGTGGCTAACAAACTCAATGTCTTGGACTTGGTTTAGATCTCGGATGGCCCTGAGTATAGTATTTATCTATATGCGGAAATAGAAAAGCCACTATATCGCTTTTCGTCAATGAATTACGACTTTGGAAAATGTTTCGTCAATGCGCCAGACACAACGTATAGCAAGAATATAGCTTTTACGAATGACGACGCAGAATCTATAAAGTATGTAAACTATTTCCTTCTAAAATTGTTATTATTTTATATTGAAATGAAATATATATTTTTTCATAGATGATTTACTCGTAACACAATATGATACCTTTAAAAATCCCCGCACTTTGCAAAACATCGCTCTGTAAGTACATATTATATAGTCTACTCTAGATAAGGACTTGATGAATTATTATTTATTTTCAGCGTAAATTTAAATTTCAAAAACATACCAGAATTATTTGTTCACTGCCATGAAGATCCAAATGTTTTGCCAGGGAAACGTCTCAAATTTGCATTATTTTTCCGACCAAAACAAGTTCGCGAATACGAATTCAAATTGCAGTTTTGGGTGAACTCTTTGTGTGAAGAAATTGTCACCATCAAGGGAGAAGGTTAGTACTGTAACTTTGGGTGTTTTAAAGTACATATTAAATTGATAGTGCGGCGCCTACAAATACGGTTCCTATGTACCTATATTTTGTATCTGTGTTGCGCGCCGTCGTCTGTCGCCCGCCAGATTCTAGCTAGGCACAGTGCATAACTCACATACATATCTGTGTTTTGTTCGCCGTAAACAAATATGACACATCTTTCTTGTCATCTCCACAGTATCTACTGCTCTACTGGCTTCCGTAATTATTGTCTGTTTGCTATTTAAAAGACATTTCCCCGTCTTGGAGGATTCTGGGCCAGACTACCACCACCACTAAGGCCTACTACTGCCTATAAAATAACTATAAACTTTCAGGTATTCCTTTACTATTCGACCTTTACGAGGGATGTCAAAAAAGCTTCAATTTGGGTCATGTGAAAGTAGGAGAAAAGATAGTGCGCACTATAGAAGTTATGAATCATAGCAAGATACCGATCGAAGCCTCTTTTATATTTAGAGACATGTATCCAATAATAGAAGATACTACCACATCGGAGGCTACGAGTGTATGTCTCAGCCCGAGCCAAATGCCGATTAAAGTTGAAGGTGAACCATCTAGGTATGATTTTACTGTACAAAAACCAATTAGGTAGGTACTTACTATAAAATATTAGCGTAAAATTGACGTTTGACCTATCTTCGCTTTCCTGGGTTAGTGTGTAATCCAGTACCTACGGCTAGTATACGAACCACGAATTAATTTTGTCGACATGTCAAAACGAGACAAAATTATAGGGAGGATATATCTGTCACATTTTAATTTCGATGAAATTATGTCGTGGCGCGTATGAAAGCCGTGTAGATTTTGAACTTTACTTCTTTGTATACGTTGTTAATACTCACATTCATTAATCAATATGTAGTAGACCTACCGGACAAACGTCATACCAAAAAAAACTTATCTAATTTCACTAAATATTTTTGGCACCGGGACAAAATCGTGAGTGTCGCCGCCTCCGCGCCAGACATTAGTAGTATACCTAATGATAAGTAATGTTTTAGAGTGGAGAATCTACAAGTGTACAAGAACGATAAAATTAGAGAACAAATAGCGATGGATACGCAAAACGCATTATCATCGTTGAAGGTGGTTCCGAACAAGTGCATTATAAAGCCGCACAGAAAATCTCCTTTAAAGATACAATTCAAGCCAGTTGGAATAATTAGAGATCTTGATGTCCAGGTTTCTATTTACTTTAATAGCAGTAAGGGCTTAAAGCAGCCAAAAGCCCATGTTTAGATTCAATAGGCCCAATTATGAAGGCGCCATCGTAAATTTAATAGCAACGTAAAAAATGTTCTCTCTATCGAATGTCTAAAGTGAAAAAGAAACAGAAATATGCTAATTAGCTATTATAATTACGATCGCGCCTTCATAACTGGGCCTAATGTCGACCTTCATTAATTATTTATGTACTCGTATACACTTGGCTGGGTCAAGCGCACTTCAAACGAAAAATCTCGATCCGCCACTACTTACCTACTATATAGTATAGTAACAACGTGCACACATTTATTGCCTATATAATTATACATTTGAACACACGTTCAAACGACGAACTAATCTAACAAAACTATCTTAGAGTATACAAAAATGCCCCTGTTTCGCACAATGTGGATTTGAAAGAAACTTATAGACAGAGAATAGTGCAGGAAGTCCTTAGTTACAGTTCATTGACCATTTTTTAACCCATATTGAAAAATTTCTAATAAGTTCGATAAAAAATAATGATGCAATTTAAACTTACAGTTGAATATGAAAGTTCTGAGCTTCGAGAGGCCTCTAGTGAAATTAAGTGGCTGTGCCACGGGAATGAGTTTTTGTTTGAATCAAAACTCTCTGCAGTTCGGTAGAGTTCGCCGAAAAGGATGTAAAATACTAAAAGTAATGCTTTTGAACAATGGTGATTTCGGAGCCAGGTAATCCGATTATCTATAAGTTTAATTCCACAATAATTTTATGATTTAAAATAAAAATACTCCAGAGAATCGTCATGTTGATGTCGACCTAGTCCTGAATTTTGATAATTAATATCGGATGGAGGTAGCACAGAACAGAAAGTAATGGAAGGAGTTGGGGGATACCTCTTTGCCCAGCAGTGGGACCTGTACTAGGTTAAATAAAATAAAAAACGATGACTCGATAAGACCCACAACCTAGATGCCTGTTTATAATTTCATAACATTTATAAGAAAGAATCTAAATAAATCACTAATAAGAAATATTTGAATTTGAAACGGTTACTAAGGGAATGTTCACACGAGCGTGGTTTAGTATCGGCACGACACTGCGCGCGAGTCGAAACTGGCTTTGCAGAAACATTGGAATTTATTATAATTATACATTTTTCTTAAGTTTCACATAAAGTACACGAAGTTACCGGAGCACCATCAGCTCGCGCTGTAATCGTGTCGTAACGAGCACTAACTCCTTTCTACAGTTTTTTCAGTCAGTCAATTTAATTTAATTTTGTGCTCTAATATTTCTTCCAGATTCTGGTGGCAGCCCCTGATA